>JANTPZ010089956.1:0-13653 GCA_025593235.1 Vachellia pachyceras
GAGAAACTAGAGAGAGATGGAGAACTTGGGAGAATATTTGTATTGCTCTCAAATGCTTGATTGGTTTACAAATGAACCCCTTGGGGGTATTTATACTTCTCCACCTCCTCAATGGACGGTGGAGATCGATTCAATCCGACGGCCATTATCGACCTTCCAAAATCCTCTCCTAAAATATCTAGATATTTATGCTAGATATTTACACATGTGAAAAATGTGTAGAGAACTCTAGAATATCCTAGTATGTACAAGTGTTTCCAAGAGAATTCTAGGGTTCTCTAGAGTAGACTGTGACACCAAGCAGAGTATCAATTCGGGATATTGAACCGGTAGTTACTCCTTTCTACATTTACCCACCTCCTTTCTTCAGGCCCAGGTTCTCCAAGCAACCAGGAATGCTCCCGACAATCCATGTAAATGTGGAATAACTTCTGATAGTTTTTTGTCATTTCTTTTTTTCTTTAGTATTTTTATATTCTAATCTAGAACTCTATCTATTTTTTTAAATTGCACTCTACAGTACATTTATGATACAGTGTCGAGGTATGCTGTTGAACCACATGAATTAGGTTCAAGTCCAGGGGATATGTAATTAGCATCAATCATCTGCATGATATATAAGTTAAGTTGTGGATCAAACAATTTCTTATTCGTATTAAAGCTGAGTCTTTTAGAAGAGAGGAAATCGGTGCAATCTGACTTCATGTGAACATGCTTGCACATGTCTTTTACTACCATTTTGCAAAGAATTTATCATTCATATTAATCTTCATAATTGCTTTATTGGGAGAAATTATGTAGCTACCTCATGATATTCATGACTCTTGTTGCTTTTTTGAGCACCAAAAACTTGTACTAAAAAGCCTTTATGACATTCCTTTTCATTTTGAGTCCATCACTTTGGATGTTATGTGCAGTAATAGTGTTGATAATCCCTTTATTTCTTTTGTAGATGATGAGTTCGACATGGAAAATGCATTCAAGAGAGCTACGGCCTGGCTTGGAGATGAGTTTGGCATGAAAGATGCTTCAAGTTCAATGTTTCCTGGTTTGAGCTTAGTTCAGTGATGAGCATGCAGCAGAATAACCAATTATCTGCTAGACAATAAGGAATGTTCCCTTTTATGCTTTCATTATCAAAGCAATGCAAAGTTAACTTTTATACATGATTGTATTTTTTTTAATCTCTTAACTTTTATATGTATTTTTTTAACTTTAAGACTTTTCTCAGACATTATAATGTATGCTTATGATTAAAGAGATTATATACATGATATTACTATTTAAAATTTGTTTTGTGGGTCAATTGTGTGATTAAACAGGATTTGTTTATAAAATATTTTTGTCAATGTGCAGTTGATTCATATATAAAACCAACAATGAATTTAGCAATAAAATTATCAAATATAAAGATGCTAAATACACATGATTGCCTATTTAGTGATAGAATATAACGCATTTCGCAACAGAAAAGGAAGGTAGAGTATTCTAATTAGCGATGAATTTAGCGAAAGAAAACGGAAAAGTAAGGCATAATTTTTTTAAATAGCGATAGAATTAGCAAGGGAAAAATAGAAAAGTAAGCCATAATATTCTAATTAATGACAGAAAAATGTAGCGACGGAATTTTGAATGTTTCCCTCATTAAATTGTCAAATTTAGCGATGAATTATAACTAATTTAGCGATGAATTATCAAATTTAGCGACAGAATATAACCAATTTAGCGACAGAATTGTCAAATTTAGCGACGGAATTGTCAAATTTAGCGACGGAATTTTTCGTCTCTAAATCCGTCGCTAAATTAGAATTTCTGGTAGTGAAAGTATATTTTTGTTTATGTTTATTGACATATTTACGGGAGAGAAGAATGAATTCTTCTTTCTCTGGTTGGATTCATATAGATTATTCAACAGTTATTATTATGTAATCATGTTTGGTCTACCAATGGTTGTTTTGTTGGTAGATTTTATTTGGAGAGACTTCTGGAAGAGTCCAATATTCAATGTTTTGATTTATTTCTTGAAATTGAATTTCTTGAGAAAAATGTTTTTAAAAGAGGATGAGTTTGTTATGTTTGTGTTATTGTTATTGTTATTTAAAGAAGATGGGGAGGAAGAAGATGAAGAGGATCTGGAAGAAAAGGAACGGAAAAAATAAATCATAATAAAAAAAGGACAATTAAATTGCAAAATAATAAAGATAGAAAATGAAAGCAGAATTTTAAACAGTGGAAAAGTAAAAGGATAAGAAACGATAAACTTAATTCTCCATTTCTTAGTATCATCACCTTCAGGTTTTATAAAGATATAATAATTAAAATTCATTACATTTTACATGTTAAAATATTATATTAAGGACTCAGTAAAATTTATTCACATTTATACTCCACCCACCTACCATGGAGAACAATTGTTGGCCTATCCGCTAGGACTTATGCCTTAACAATCTCCAGAAGGACTCAGGCATCATGCATAATAATCATATACAGGGATGATATAACACATCATCCGCGTGCTATCGAGCATCAAGCTTTTGATTTTACTAAACCATTAACATAAATTCTAACGAAAATACTTTTTGGGAATTCCCTGATCATTTAACCTATATAGGATCATAAAAAATTCCCAAATTTCATATGATAATTCTATGATTTTTCTTTCCTTGTCATGTTTCCAAAATTGTCTTTAATTAATTTTTGAAAAAAACATAATTTTAAGGGTTTTCTAGCTTTTTCTTTTCATTCAAGGGAATTGTCTTTGACTTTCTCTTGGGAATAATTTTATAAATTACTACAATTTTAAAAATATTTTTCCTCTTTTGAGATTAGGTATTTGATGCCTTTAAATATTTTAAATAATTATACTTAATTAATTATTTATTAAATATACAAATATTAAATAACGTTTAAAATTCTTGTAAAGGTTATTCTTATTATACTAACATGAATTGGGTCTCAATCAATTAATGACCAATGAATTTTTCTCTAGTACTTTGAAATTTTCTGATATTTTGGTTAAATTTGGACCAAAATGACATTGAATTTCATAAATAGAAATTTGGTACCTCAATTTTTGAAAATTCCACTTTAATCCCATTTTTAAAATGATCCTTAGGTCATTGAATTTCCAAAATTACACTTTATTCCCTTACTTTTTTAAAATGGCCATTTCTCCCTTACTTTAAATGGCAACTTGGTCCCTCAATTTTGAAATTCCACTTTAGTCCCATTTTAAAAATGACCCTTATGTCCTTGAATTTTCAAAATGATACTTTAGTCCCTTAATTTTTCAAAATGATAATTTTACCCTTACTTTTCCTACGCTTGGTAGAATGACATTTTTTACTCTTCATTTCCTTTCCTTTCATCCTCTATACTCTTAATTATTCTTTAACTACTTGTTTAGCCTTTATATCCCGTTAACAAAAATATGGATATTACACCATTAGGCTAAAAGTTATAATTATTAGTTAAGGTGCAACTCTATTTCCTTAACCTTCAATAGGGCAAACCCTCAACCCTATAGTTCGACTATGACTTGGCACCTCAATTGGGCCTTCACCATGAGACAATTGCTACAACATCTTGACCAATAATTTCTCTCTCACTAACTGTCTTATTGGAAAGCGAACCATGACCTAGCTCTTGAACCTTTTAATTAATAAAGAGGTTTTATGGGTCAAAGTCCATAAGGCCAAATATCAATGTGTGACTGAGTCCACTCCAATGATGTGAAGAAGAACTCCTCTCTCACTTGGAGGAGCATATGTGTTGTTTTGGGAGAAATTCAAGAGAGCAATGGGTGCGAAGATTGGTAATGGTGAAATTTCTGCCTTTTATCTGCACATTGAAATTTCTGCCTTCTATCTACTCATTCAACTAACAAGTAAAAAGCACTTAAGAACCTTGTACATAAATTTCTTGATACGCTGATTCTTTCTTTTAAATATTCAATTTACATTGCAAGATAAAATTTTGTTCTTCCAAAGTCTTTCGTTTCATATTCTTTCTTCAAGAAATTCACAACTTCTGAAAACTCTTCAGGAATTTTTGGTAAAAACTCTTTAGGAATTTTAATGATATTTGTGTAATTAACATTATTGGATTTTTTGTATCCTTCCTTCAACGGATATTGTTACTGAGTTAGTTATACCTTTTATACCCTGATTGGTCAAATCCATATAGATTTCCAGCAACTTCATTCCTTCAAAAAGTTTCATATATTTTAACTATATGCTTTTGGCAAATAATCCATAAGGGATTTTATGAATATATCAATTTTTCAGGTGTATATACTATTAGTGTTTCAATTCCTTTTGGGATTCACAAAGTCATATTCCATAGACGTATATATAAATTATATATACTATCAGACTGCCAACATTAAAATTTAGTCCACCAAGACTTCATCTTTCTTTTATCAAAGAAATGCCCATACAACACACTTCAAGTGTTTGGACAAAAAATTCAAGTTAAAAAATTTGATATCACGCATTTTCTTTTCTGTTGGCTAACTATCTCATTGTCTATATCTCATGATATATACATCACTAGTAAAGATGATGCTATACCTATGAATTTTTCTTGTGGAAAAATTTCACAGGTAATTTCTTACGGATTTTAACTCCATTCAAAATCCGTAAGTAAAATACCTACCGATTTTTTTCACAATTAAATTACCTACAAATTTTTTCCTCAGCTAAAAATGCCTACAGATTTTATTTCCGTAGGTAAATTTGCTTGCCCTAAGATGCGTAGGTAAAATATTTGCGGATTTTGTTTTCAAAGGGTTTTGCAAAATTTTTAAACCTTTCTCTCGACGTGGCTCCAGGCCTCTCTTCTATCACCAATTCACCGTACCATCTCCAGGAGACAAGCTCCACGCCTCTTACTGGCACTGAATCACGCCGGATAGCGAGTGAAGAATCCATAATAGCGCCTGAAGCGTGTAGGAGCGATCAAGCAGGGGCCAAGATGAGGATTATGATAATGGGTGGTGTTAGGAAAAACACCGACGATGAAATCCTCAAGGCGGCTGTCACGAAATATGGTTAAAACCATTGGGCTCAAATCTCTTCGATTCTGGTAAAATCCAGTAACTCAAAATGGAGAGGATCCTGCAATAAGAGTGTTAAAGAGCTTCCCCTTCAATGGGTTTCTGGTATTTCTGACCCTTTACTTCGTTGTTGTGAGAAACCCTAATTTTAGCAGATTTGTGAGGTTCAATACGATGCTAGCCATCGTATTTGATGTGTTGTTGATATTCCTTGACCTTTTGGAGAGAAGGTTCAATCCAAGAGGTGGGTTGGGGTTAGATTTGATTATGAGTTTGGATAGCTTGATTTATGGTGTGCTTGATTTATGGTTCTTTTTCTTGCTTGCTGGGTCAAGCCCCTAGATTGCCTATTGTTGCTCAAGCTGCCGAGAGGCAAGTTCTTTGATGAAATGACCTATTTCCTTTACTTTGTATAGATACTTTGTCATTTTCAACTTTAGCCTAGGCATTAGTTAGAAAGCTCAGCTCTTTTTATATTTACTTTGCAAGCAACTCAAGTTATGTAAGGCAGATTTAGTTGTTTCTTTAGTTACTAGTGGGATAGGGAGAAGCTGTGATGGATAGAGTTTTTCGAAAGTTGCTTTACCATTGCTACTCTATTTTTGAGCATTTCACAACTCATTTTACTCATAGACTGGTCCCCCCCCCCCAAAATGGGAAAAAAATTCACTCCCTGCATATATAAACAGGAATCTTTCATTTAAAACGAAACAAAAAAATGGAAAGACATTATGTTATTTGTTTATCTATGTAAAATACATAAACAACAAAACCTTGAAGATAACAATAGTCAAATGCTATTGCTTTCTCAGTGGTATTCCTGCTTTTCAATACATGTCAATAATTATTAAGAGAAACCAGTACCCCAAAATGGAGAGGATCTTTATGTTAGATGATGAAACAACCCCAGTTAAGGCTTATGAAGTTCTCTCTAAGGCAGCCCTTTTGGTTGCCTTATCAATATGTGCAACTTGTCAGATCCTTCTTTTCCCTTTTGTTACTATCTTCCAACTTGTAATTTTAATAAAAGTGAATTTTAGATAATTTACGGGATGAACTGGAGGAATTCAGGGCGACTACTTCTCAAGTGAAGAGAAAAACTTGTAATCATCTTGTTTGAAGAAAAACTAGTGACTTTTTTTTTTTTGGGTAAACTAGTGACTTTACCCAAAAAAAAGAAAAACTTGTGACTTTTTGTTCATGTTATTATTCAGCTGATTCTTTTGCAAAGTGAAGCTTAGTCATAGATTTTCTTCTTAATATTTTTTTTAAGAATTTTAAAATAACTTGTCAAAATGTGGTGTCTATTTTTCATTCTGTCGTCTTTATCGGTTTAGGCGTGTTTCTTGAGTCTAAGCTATATTCAGTGCATATCAAGCTGCATTTGGCATGTACCTGAGCTGAAAAATAAATTTGTTTATTTGACTTTTTTACGTGTATCAAAGGTGTGTTGACACATTGTCTTAGTGGCTTTGATGTAAAAATGTGAGATGCTTGGAATTAGGTTTAACCATGCCTAATAGTGAGCTAATTTGATTAACATGTGTACGGTACATTCCTCCTCCTAGGTGAGATGCTAGGCGTATGAATATGTGTAAAGAGTAAACACTTTTCAATTAGATTTGCTAGGATCTGTTAAGCGTCATTAGTGACTACAGCTACTTATTATTATAGTTACCCCAATTTTGATACGAATGCTTAGAGTGATGAGGACCTCAGGAAGTTAAAGTTGTGGACTTTTATGTTCTGTTCTACTTTCCTTAGTTGTAAAGGACATAATCATTTATCATAAGTGATATTTCTAGATGATTGATTGGAACTTGGGAGTTGACAAATGAACGTGCATTTTGGCAAATTAGTTTCATTGCTACTACCATTAAGCCTTTTTATTATATATATAATTTACTTAACTAATCATTTGATAAATACTTTAGGAGCATCTGAAGAAAATATTAGAGATTCATTTAGTTTGCTTCTCTCGGCACTTTTGCATGCATGCAACACATAAACTCACACACAGATATGGGGTTCATTTTGTAGAAGCATGAATTAGTAATTGTCCTTTTTGCAGTATGACATCCTATGGATCATCCTGTTTAATTTTAGAAGTTCTTTCAATGCTCTACACTATTGTAATTGCTCAGCTGGATTATCATTCTTGCATTGATGGATTAAGCTTGTGCAATTAATTTTGAGCAAGATATCATTGCAAATTATTCTGAAAGATTACTTATCTGAGCTTGCGATCATCGTGTGATTTCTCTTCCGCTGCTGTTGGACCCAAGGAGACTTCAATTGCTTGATGCTTCAATGGATGACGAAGGGCTACTGGAATGTTGTGGGAGGACAGTTGTGTTGGCCATGCAAGTCTCGGCCTATGAAGATAAATAATACAGAAGCATTTGGAATATCTGTTGAGACAATCCTTACTACCCCTATAACACATCAAAATATATGTTTTAGTCCAGTGAATTCATATGTATATTTTAATCCAGTGAATTTTTAATGAAATATATATTTTTGGTCATGACAATGATTCATTCAAAGTTATTTGATGGTAAAAAAAATTATGGTGTCATTTTTTAGATTTTCTAATGAAAAAATACCCATATTTATTTATTTATTTATAAAAAAACACTTTTAAACCACATGAACAGTAGATGCTGATCCTTTCCTGTGGATTTTTCTTGCAATTTTTTACGTACGGATTTTCTTGCGAATTTTTACCTACAGATTTTTCTGCAATTTTTTTTTCGGATTTTTTCCTGAGTTTTTCTGTGGATTTTCCTATGAACTTTTACCTGCAGATTTTTTTGTAGGTAAATCCACATGAAAATAAATTTCTGTGAATCTTGCACTTGCATATTTTTATTTAGCCAAAATCCACAAGAAAATATGAGGAATAAAGCATTTTTTGTAGTGTGTGTACAAGATTCTCGTTTAATTACATGATATCTTTTTTTTTTTGCCAACTTAATTACATGATATCATTCAAACTATTATCGACAACTTAATCTTTTATCGATTCCTTTTTTATATGACATAACCTTTCAAGATATCTTTATTTATTTTCATATACTTGGACCTCATTTGGGGTTTCTCATTTTCATTTATACTACTAAGAACTTTTTAGCTAAAATACGATATTTGAAAACTTTCATTTATAGGCATTATTATGCAATTTAATATTGACAAATTAGAATATATTGGTCCACTCAATACATATAATATTTAATTATTACCTATAATATGAAACAAAAGCAGTGATTTAGTTTGAATTTAGCGGGTATGATAATAATAAGATGCTGCAACTTTGAAAGGGCGGCCATCCTCCAACAAGGGCATGGAAAGATAAAAATTTTTGTTCCTAAAAAGTGCAATCAGTTTTTCCTCTCACTAATTTGCTAAAAGAAAGCTATGTACTTCAAATACTCTTATCAATATAAAAATATTCTTTATTAAACCATATATATTATTTATAAATCAAGAAAAGTCTATTTCAGTATAATGTATGGGAAAACATAAATATAAAATCATCAAAGCAAATAAACAAGGCAGAGTAGATTATGAACCTAGCTCTTGAACAGACACTCATGCTAATAACGTGTTATGAAATTAATAAAAAAAGAGAGCATATATAAAGTAAGAGAAAAGAACTATTATTCATTATATGAAGTATAAGGTATGAAGGGATGAAATGCATTCTTTTATAAGCATATTTTTACAATATCAAGGTAAATTAATTTTATGGTTATATGAGATACTATATAGATATATGATATCATGGAAGATTAGAGGGAAAATATGAACACCCACTTAATATTCATAACAGTTTCATTGTTTTTGAAAAATCTCTTTCTTTTTTATATTTGTTGCAAGTTATATGTGATCCAGTAGTCATTTTTAGTAGCTATAATAGCATAAAATTAACGTCTATAATTGAGAAAACCTTAAGAACCTAATAAAAATAGTAGATTCCGGATTAGAATTAAATGAAAATGATCAAGTGGTTTTTCTTCAATTTTTAAAGGATTGTCAATTAAAAACTTGTCCTAAATTTATATCCTTAAATACCAATTATACTCAGTGACAGGATTGGTTAAAAAGGTGATAATTAATTATACTTAAAATTTAAGGAAGATAAATTATTACTGTCAAAGTTAAAAATCATTCAATTTATATGAAGTTCTAAAAGTTGTCATCAATTTATTGAAATAATCAAATCACGGTCAATTTTTCAAAATATAATAAGCTTGTTTGGAAGAATGTTTTCAAAAGTCAAACATATATTCAACAGTATTTTCCCACAAAAAATAATTTCCTCCACATATTTACCTCGACTTACGTAAAAGTACTTTTTTACCACATTCCCAAACGGGCACAATCTTTACAAAATTTCAATCCTTGAATTAATATTTCCTATCCAATTTACCGGTTTCTTTATTAATAATAAATTTCCTGGTTTCTATTAAACCTTAAAAATTTTTCCCCAAAGCAAATTAAAACCCACAATTTGGACTTGGTTGTTCACTTGTTTGGGTTAGGTAAAGAAGATTAGAAGAAATAAATACTGCAACTTGCCTGGCCTCTCGTGGTCCTTCTCAAGTCATTATCAGGATGATGAAATGAAAGCACAAATACGGCTTCTCTTTTGCACCCATCTCCTTCTTCTTCTTCAACAATCACAAGGTAGAGGAAGAAAATGGAGCTTTAATGGAGGACAGAGTACTGTACACCATCGCTGTAATATCAGTAATTGCTCTGATCACTATTGTTTTCATCGCTTTCGTCTTCTTAAAGCGTTCAAGAGCTTTCTTCCTCATCTTGGGGGCCGACGTGACGGTGATCCTCGCCGTGTTCGCCGGCGTTCTAATCCAACTGCGATACAACCGCAGAAGAAGACTGATGGAATCCCGATATAAATCTGAAGGTAGAGAGCTCCGGATAGAGTACAGCTTCTTGCGAAAAGTCGCCTGCGTTCCGACCAAGTTCCGATTCCAAGAACTCGAAGATGCCACCAACGGATTCCAGTCGCTGCTCGGCCAAGGAGCCTCCGCTTCGGTCTTCAAAGGTATTTTAAACGACGGCACGTCGGTCGCCGTCAAGAGAATCAACGGCGAAGAACAACGAGGCGAGAAGGAGTTCAAATCGGAAGTCGCCGCCATAGCCAGCGTACAGCACGTCAACCTTGTGCGTCTGATTGGTTATTGCAACTCCAACACACCCCCTAGGTACTTGGTTTACGAGTTTATACCAAATGGCTCTTTAGATTCTTGGATATTTCTCACTGAAAGGGAAAATCGAAGATCTCGCCGCCGCCGAGGGTTTCTATCATGGAGCTTAAGATACAGAGTGGCCATTGATGTAGCCAAAGCTCTCTCTTACCTTCACGACGATTGCAGATCAAGGATCCTACACCTCGATGTAAAACCAGAGAACATTTTGCTAGACGAAAATTTCAAAGCAGTGGTCTCAGATTTCGGCCTTTCGAAGCTAATGGGGAAGGACGATAGTGAAGTGATGACAACGGTAAGAGGAACAAGAGGGTATTTAGCTCCAGAATGGCTCTTAGAACATGGAGTTTCAGAGAAAACAGATATATACAGTTTCGGAATGGTACTATTAGAGATCATAGGAGGGAGGAGAAACGTGCGTTCAATCCAAGATCCGAGGGACAAGACGAAGAAGAAGTGGGAGTACTTTCCTAAGATAGTGAACGAGAAAGCGAGAGAAGGGAAGTTAATGGAGCTTGTGGATCAAAGGGTGATTGAAAGTGGAGGAGTGGAAGAGATCGAAGTGAAGAGGTTAGTGTATGTGGCACTTTGGTGCATACAAGAGAGACCAAGTGTGAGGCCGAGTATGAAGCAAGTGGTGGAGATGCTTCAAGGAAGAGAGAGGGTGGAAGAGCCACCTGATACGAGGATGGTTATGGGTAATTTCATTTCAATGGAAGGCGGAGAAGAAGAAGGAAGTAGTGAGAATGCTACAAGATTGGCTGATTATGTAGCGAGCCAAGGGGCAACGGGAAATTTGGAATATGGATCAACCTACTCGATGGCAACCACGGTTCTATCTGGCAGATAGATGAAATATATAATATCTGATCAAAGATTCAGATAATTTCAGGATCAATCCGATTCAGTTTTGGTTCTGATTACTTTTTTCTTTTTGCATTTGAATTGCATACAACATCTGAAATCAAACATTATACTGTTCATCATTACTTTGCATCATTGCTTGTTATCTCTTCGCTTCTGGCCGCTGGCCAAGTAATGTTTGTGGGTCTGGTTTTTCAAACTGATCCTTTTGACTTTTGACGTTACTATGTCTTCATATGTAATTTTTACATAAAAAAATATTTTATGTGTGGTTATTGTTGTGACAACGACAGATAATGTTATCTTTTGATCTGGTTGGTGGAATTAGTCACGACGAATTTTTTAATCAATACTGTTTATTCTCCAGTAATTTCTTTTACTTTATTTATTTATTTATTTTTTTTCAGTTCATCTTGTTGGTTTTTAGATGGTCCATTAATCGGTTAATTAAGATCAGGAAGTTTAGAGTTATTTAAATATTAAAAATTGACTAATCAATAAAATACATAAATAACGTATATTTCTTTATCATCTACATTTTTATAAATTTTACAATGTTGAATTCCAAATTTTACTTTGAATGGAGGTTTTTTTACAAGTTCATGGTGTAGTTAGGTATTCTCTTCCGATTTTTTTTGGGCCCCTGGGGTTGGGGGGGCGTTTAAGAACATGCATACTAATCTAAAAAAAATTAGAATTGTATTGATAGGATTGAGTCTAGCAAAATGATTGGATCATTCTTAAGTGATAAATCAAAGTTTGAATCTCTTAATGGGATATGTGCCCATATTTAATGTTTGATAGTTCTTTCAACATGATTGCCTCATGTAAGAATATACATGTACTTTAGTAAAAAATTCTAATATTCTAGCATCAATTTGAGATTTCAAAAATGGGAAACTCCCATAAAAATGCCATTAAAATAGTTAAGAGATGTATAAAGCAAGGTCTATAATAAGTAAAATCCCAAATTAGGCCTGATATACCAATTTGGAATATAGAATCTTGTAAAATTACATAATTGCCCTCACTTTTATTTTTTTTAAATGAAAAATCCTTCAACTCCTTGTTGTCCGCTTGACAACGGAGTTCCGGAGAGCTTACTTATGAGAGGTTGTCGCAGCTCCTAATATTTTTTTAAAAAAAAATTCCATAAACAATAACAGTCTAAAGTAGTTATTCGGAAAAATGCTTAGCAATTCTTTGTTTCCCACTTAAGTTTCATGAATTTTGACTTTAGTACAGGGAATACTCACTTTAGTGTAGAAAATTAAGAAAAACAAACAAAAAAAAAACTCCTCCACCCTTGGCAAAACATGGACTCCCCTATGGCTACATATTTCCAACTTTAATTTTACAAATTCTGACTTTTTTGATACAACAAATTCTGGCTTTAATATAGTGAATATCCATTGTAGTTTAGGATATTCACAAAAACAAGTAAAGGACATTTATATCCTTACCAAAATTTATACACCAGTTTAACAAATTTTGACTTTAATCTATCGAATTCCCACTTTAGTTTAAGAAATTCAAAAAAAAGCAAATAAAAAATTCTTAAATCCTTGGCAAAATATGTACTCCCATTGAAGGACAGTATTCAACTTTAATTTCTTAAATTGAACTCTTAAATCCCTGGCAAAATATGTACTCCCCTTTGAAGGACAGTTTTCAACTTTAATTTCTTAAATTGAAGTGGGCATTCTTTCACTACATTAAAGTCAGAATTCATGAAACTAAATTTGGAAATGATCGTTGAAAGGATTGTTCGTATTTTGCAAAGAGTGTAAAAGTTTTTTATTTACTTATCTGAATTTCGTAAAATGCAATGGGTATTCCTTCTACAAAAGTCAGAATCCATGAAACTAATTTGGGATTTTACTTATTGGATACCCTGATTTAACTTTTACCTATTTTAAAATTATTTTTATATTATTTTCCCTTTTGAAATTCTACAAATTCTACATTTCAAATTTATAACCTTAAATTAATTTAAAATTAAAACTCAATTAAATTATAAATATTTATTAGATATAGTTATTCGATAAATTCTACAATTCAAATTAATAAATTTAAATTATAATATTCTAACATCAAATTTATATTTCGAAATTCCACAATTAAAATTAATAAAATTAAACTATTTTAAAATTTACTAATTATATTATCGGAAAAAATTACTAATTATATATAATTATAAAAAATAAAAGATAATTAATATAATCTTATAAATATTATGTGGATGCCCTTATCTCCCCATATGATCTCATGTATCCCCTTTATTATCTCATGTAATCATGGAACTAATTTAACTTAATATTGTAAAGCTACGCCTATAAATAGAAAGTATTCATATATACTTTATACTTGACGTAGTGTAATATCCCAAATTTCAGTGATTGAAATAAAGGCCAAACCGGTAATTAAGAGTTTAGCCACAGTCTAGAGATAGGAAGTACATGAAGAGAGGAAGGTAGGACCGAAAAGATTACGATCAGT
>JANTPZ010089957.1:0-28348 GCA_025593235.1 Vachellia pachyceras
TGCTTTTTGACTCAACCAAGTTCTGTTCTGCTTCAGAAGTGCAGATATGAATCGTACATTCCTGCTTCACCATGACAGAAAAACAATTAAATAAATGAAGCGTCTGCAGATGGGTTTCCTCTCTACAGTCCATAGAGTGAAAAATGAAGACCACAGGCTCCTTATTTTGTTTTTCCAAACCATGCAGTTTTTAACTGAGTCAGAGAGAGATTGAGAGAGAATAAGATGGTGAAGCAATAATATTAATAATATAAAAGTAAAAAGAGAGAGAAGAAAAGAACATTCCACGGATATTGGGAGAATTTTGTAACCATTTGTTTTTACGATATTTTCTTGAGATTGTTGAATGAATAAGGTTACTTTTTGGTTTCTTGTTGAAGAAGGGTTTCTTGGAGTTCAGTTAGATTGGAAATTTAGAATGTGCAGAATTCACGCGCAGGAGTACTTAGTTTGATGATCAGAGGCATTAACTATGAGGGTAGGCCTGGCAAGACTGACGAGTAGAAGCCGGCGATTCAAATGGTTGGTTTTGATTCAACGTTCACACATTGGCTTCCATCCATGCAATGTGTTATATATATATATATATATATATATATATTACTCCATTAATTTCTTTTTACAGTTTGGGTTGTCTGTCTTGCAGATACGAGAAGATAGGGCTTTCTTTTCTTTTTCTGTTTTACCCTCAAGTTAATGATCATATCCATTCAATGCCATGAAAATATACAAGGTTAATAAATAATGCACAGAATTTAAAATTTTGGTTGAATTGCAAATAAATATCTTAGTTGTTGAGGTTTAACTCTTAAACCGTAATAACGTGGTTCAAAATTTGCTATTGATACGAGGACTATGTTAATTTATAGTTTGAAGCGTTTTATGTTTATAGCTTTTTGAAACCAACTCATACTATCATTGTTCTGTTTGGTTAAGTTTATGGAGAGTCTGAACGTACGTTTAATAGTGTTTTTTCATAAAATAAGATAATCTCCTTCGTATATTTATCTCAATTTATATAAAAATACTTATTTACTGTTTCCAAACGAACCTAATATTTTTTAGAAGTAAAAGAATTCAATCCTTGGACACGTAGCTTTCAATCCAATCCAATCCTAAGCGCATTTTCTCCCCTTTTTATCTGTTTTATTGAAAATTCAAATCTTCCATTCGAGAAATGAGCTTAATAATTAATCTATAGACATTATAATAGTTAGTTAAATTAATTATTTATAAAAGTATGTGTTTGTTACTTTAAAGTATTCATTTAATCATCATTGATATTAAAAACTATTATGATATCTGTTCTTTCACTCACGTGCCTAATTAACAAGAATAATTAAAGAAGTTAAGAATTTAAGAAATTAAATGTATTAATGTTTTATATTTAAGGTTAAAATAAAGCTCTCAATTAATTCTTATATTCAATTTAAATATTATTTTAGTTGGTAAGATTGTAGTTGTTTCTGGAAATAGATTGTATAGTTAAAATATAAATTTATTTCGAAAGCTTTTTCCCTCAAAAACAATGTTGCTGCTAAAGTTTTGTTTAAGTTCAAAATTGTCTCAACAGTATTAAAATTGATGTTTGTCTCTTATTGTTAAACTTAAACATGGTGAAGCAACATTCCGATCGTACATTTTGGAACTTTTGGAGTGATGTTGAACTAAAAATTTTTTCTAGATGGCATTGTTTCTGAATAGAAAATTTCAGACTAAATTTACACATCAACCTTAAATTATACAATGACGTTAATTAATAAGAACACATGTAATTGTTAACAAGCAATATAAATTACATAATTTATTATTTATAAAATATAAAAGGAATTGTAAGAATTGTTTTACAACCTTAACGTAAAAACATTGGTAATTTGCCCGCTTGAATCCAAATTGCATGTTTTGAGAGCGAGCGTGGAGGGGGGCTGGGGAGGGAGGGAGGCCTCCCTTTCTGGTTGGGAGGAAAATGCCTTCCACTAAACCCTGCAACAAGAAATTTGGCTTTCTCACTTATGACACTGTACGTAACAGAGCAACATGATAGTATAAAACACTGTTCATGTGTGTGTGTATATCATTTTGCTGCTCAATTTTATATTACTGTTCAAAGTCAATAGATGGGTCATTCATTCCTCAGTGGATGATGAAGAAGAGCGAGCTGGGTCCATCTCCATCATATCACATATATATATATATATTGGTTTATGAAAATGTATAGAAAGTACAAGAAATGTGAGACCAAAGTTGGGGTATAAACAGGAAAGAGACAAGGGAAGATCAGCATAATGGAATGGGGCTGGGTTTCATTATGAACTGTTATAATTAGTTGAAGAAGCAGAAGAATGAACGGTGAGTTGGGTTCGTCAAGTCAGCCTCAGGTGCTCAACTGAAACCCAGGCATATCCATATGCTTGCTTATATATTTATATATAAACAGCTTGAACCCTTTTCTCTCTCTGAACCCCATTGCTTGGTTAGTTTAACCCTTTCATTAATAAAAATGATAATAATCAGTACAGTGATGTGAGTGATGTGTGTTGATGGTGATAGAGAGAGAGATAGGGTTTGATGACGATGATGGGCTAGGTGTGCTGGTTGAGAAGAGCAAGGAGAGGGAGGGAGAGAGGGGAAGAGAATGATAAGGTGGGTGGTTTTATTATTTTGGGGCTGTGACAAGAAGAGCTGCCTCATACTCGACCTCCCAAACACTAACTTAGCGACATATAATGTGTTTGTTAAGTAAAGTATGTTGGACGGTATTTTTCTGAAATAATCTCTTTCACATATTTACCTCGACTTACGTAAAAGTACTTCTTACCGAATTTCCATACGGACATATTATGGGTACGTTTGGCAACCCTTAATTTATACTTAAAAACACTTTTAACATTGTTTTTCTATAAAACAAAATAATCTCATTCACATATTTACCCCACTTATCTAAAATAATATGCACCGCGTCACTTACCCATACATGACGCTGCTCTTGTCATTTTTTGAGAGAGACAGCCTATACCCCTGCAACCCCATCAATACAGAAAGAGATAGTAGAGAGAGCTCTTTCTCTCTCTCCTTGTCCATTTTCTCCCTCTTTATTATTCACTTCTCTCACTCTCACTTCTACTCTCGCACGTGTGACTGACTTGTAATCATTTCCTATAAGTAGACCATACTGTGAAAATTGTAAAATATGCCCTAACTGTATTTCAAACCCAACCTCACTTGTTATCTCTTGTTAGCCATTAGGCTTTAGGTCTTTTAAATATTTTTAGTTAAGTTTTTTATTTGTATCTTGTAGTTTTATTAAAACGTTATAACCCTATTTATTGGTTTTTTAAAAATTGAATTTATTAGAATATTGTTTCATCCCTCCTCCAACTCCAATTAAAAATTTAATGAGGACTGTCTGATGATAGTACAGTGATATGGCTCAGAATGACATTTTGGATAACAAAAAAAATTCAATTTATTAACAATTGTCCTGATTGGTTGTGTTAAACACATTTAACAGTATTTTTTTATGAAACGAGATACTTTTATATATTTACTCCAATTTACATAAAAGTATTTTTTTCCACTTTCCCAATAGGCCTAACAAAAGTACAATAAAATGCAGTCAAATTATTAATAATTTACAAATTATATATAATATAATATAAATTAGATAACTTTTATCATTTTAAATTTTATTTTAGTATAATGTAACTTTAATTCATGAGATTAGTTCACATTTTTTTTACAAAATTTAGATAATGTTAGTAAATAATTTGAAATTCAAAAATGCATTTAATTGTAACTTTTAAAGATGATTAATGTTAGTTTTCGTTTATAAGTGTTCTAGAAATTTATTTAGGTTTAAAGTTGTTTCAAAAGTTTGTATTCACGTTATAATATTTACACTTATAAAGATTCTCAACATGTTAATTTGGTTGGCAAAAAATGTTATAATTTGAAATTTTATAATGAGTATATAACAAGTAAAGCCTTTGTGAGTGTAAATATTGCTAATAACTTGGTTAATTTTCAAGCTGACCACCCTCTATATGAAGTTAGTATTTGGTACTCAGAAAATTTGGCTGTGCACTGCGTAGCATAGCATGGTAATCAAACTCGGACCGGATCGAAAACTGGAGAACCGGCCTCTGGTCTGATCCGGATTGTTGAATAACTCCGGGTTGGGGTCAACCCAGACTGACCCGGTCAGTTTGCTGGGTCAACCCGGTTACCTTTTAAAAAATTAAAATACTTAATTTTTAAAATTTGGAAGGTAAAAACATTAAAATTATAGAACTACTTCCCACACATGCTTACTGTCGCATCTTTATTTAGTTATCTACTCATTTTTAATTATTTTTTAGAAAAATGATGATTTTTTTAAATTTGAAAGTTAAAAAATAAAAAATAAAAGTTTTTACCATATTTATATGTTGATATTTTTCTATGATCAATATTTTAAAACGGTAAATAATGTTAGATAATAGATAACATATAAATATATGATTGATTTGATAATTATTATTTTGTTAGTAATGAGATTTACAACTTAATTTTTGTAATTTTTAATTTTGGACAATTTGTTTATATTAATGTATGATAAATTTATTTTTTAATTTTTTTTATTTCTCACCCATCTGTCCCTCGATTTAACTCCAGTTACCCCTGACTCACTGCCGCTACAGAGTAAATGAGGAAGCCGGGTTTGTAGTGTCATTCTTGGTGGGTCCCACACTCTCTCCCCCTTTCTTCTCCTTCCCCATAAAAGGTTAGCAAGCATTGGACGACTGAGGGACCTGCGAGGGGAGAAACCTTTCGTGTAGGTTTCTGTTCGAAGAAGGGCCTTCAAACAACTTCAGCTGCTTTTGCTGTTTCAGGTCTTCACTTCCCCTGGTCCCTCACTCTTTCGCACAACCATCAATCTCTCAAAAAACTCGAACTTTTTTGCTTCTTCTTCTCTATCCTCCTCCCTCGTGCACTAATACTCTCTCGGTCTTGCTCTTCGACTTATATGACTTCATCATCGTCATTATTATAACCATCATCGTCATTATTATAACCCTTCTTCCATATAACCAACTAGATTTCTGAAATATTAACGAAGAAATGAACGCAGCTTGGAGGAACTGTCTCGTATATTCTTCTTCACAACAAGAACACTCCACGAGTATTGCTCTTACCTCTTCTGATCTCTCAACTTCTTCGATGGGTATGGTTTATGTAGACATGGGGTCTCTTTCTCTCTCCTCCTCTTCTTCTGGAATGGGAAATAACAACATTGGGGGCACCAGCTGGGATACTTTTCCCTTTATTAGGGATCACCATCTTCCCAACAACAACATTGCTACGGGTACCACCACAGATACTGATAATGATGGTTTGGAGTGTAAAGCTTCGGAATCTAGTACTGATTATGAGACCAATCTCATGGATCACACCCAAGAAAACCCTAATGACAATTCTGGTGCCACTACGGGCAAAGAAGCAGATTCTGGGCAGTCCAAGCTTTGTGCAAGAGGCCATTGGAGACCTGCAGAAGATGCCAAGCTCAAGGAGCTCGTCGCCCTCTATGGCCCTCAGAACTGGAACCTCATAGCAGAAAAATTGGAAGGAAGATCAGGTCCGTGAAAAACTCATACATTCATATGTATAATTAAACTCTTGTGGCATGATCAGAACGTGTTTATAAGTTCTTGTTAGATTTTAGTGTGTGATTAAACTTGTGCTTGTTGAAGGTAAGAGCTGTAGATTGAGGTGGTTCAACCAGTTGGATCCAAGGATAAACAGGAGAGCGTTTAGTGAGGAGGAAGAGGATAGGCTAATGCAGGCTCATAGAATATATGGGAACAAATGGGCCATGATTGCGAGGCTATTCCCAGGGAGAACTGATAACGCAGTGAAGAATCACTGGCATGTTATAATGGCGAGGAAGTACAGAGAACAATCCAGTGCTTACAGAAGGAGAAGGTTAAGCCAATCTGCTGCGGAAAATTACACAAGATCATCAATGGAGGATCAAAATTCAAGTAGAAGAAGCTCAAGGACGACAACAGAACCCCTTCCACCAGATTACTGTCTCGTCCCTAATACTAACAGCAACATTGTGGGTATGGCTAGTTTCCCATACGCTCACTTCCATGGAGTTAATGGTGGGGTTGACTATGGCTGTAATGCTTCATCGCTCCGCATGACTGGTTCATTACAAGCGTTCTCCAACGGCAGCAAACTGGCCCCTCATATTCGCACAGCCTTTTATCCTCATCCTTCATCTTTTGATGTCATCTCTGGTTTGTCCTCTTCACCTTTTGATTCATTTCTTCTGAACTCTGATACTAGTTGTTGTTAGCATAAGATCATAACTACTACATTTACCTTCATGATATCACGCTGACACCTAGATTTCTCCTCATAGTTTTCCCTTTTGCTTGTTTTTCTAACAAGTCTTAAATCTCAATCTTTTCAAGCTTCTGGTTTTTTTTATCTTTTGGTTATTTCTGAGTTGAGTTTTGTTGCAGGTGTCAGAGGCAATTATGAACTTCATTCTTCTCTCAGCGGCTTCTACCCACAAGAAGATAATAATTTCAACCCATATGTGATGCCAATAATGCAGCAGCAGCAATCCCCACAGTCAAACTCGAACACTATGAATCTCAGTTTTCACAACTTTTCATCATCGAACTCCATGGCTCCAATTGTTTCCTCCGATGAACCATCATCGTCAGAGAACAGAGATAAAATACTGGACCATCCTATTCCCCCTCCGTTTATCGACTTTCTCGGGGTAGGAGCCACATAACATGGTTAATGAGTCAAGTCACAGGAGGAGGAGAACCAACCAGAGCCATTCAGCCAAACAAGGGAAAAAGGTGGAAGAAAGAAAGCTGGAAACTTTCCCAGAAGCTCTTCAATATAAAGATGTGGCCAACAATTCCGAGAAGCCATTAGAGGTAAGCAGAAAGGATAGTTTAGCCGAGTTTGGTCTCTGTGTAGCTTTCGTCATGTCTGGTTCAGATCCTCGAGTCTGTTGTGATTTCCTTTCCTGCATGGGGGACCCCCGGGGGGGGGGAGTAGTTATAATAATAAAAATTGATTTAATTTTTTTTTTTCTGGGTGTTGTTTATATAAACTTTTCTCTTTTCACTTGCGATTTTATTAATGATTTTGTCCGAGGCATTCATTCTTACCCCAGAAAACACATACTTTTGGCCTACTTGATTTAGAAGAGGGAAGGAAGGTACAAGATTAAGAACCATTTAGGACCTAATAAAAAGGACAAGTAGCTGTCGTTTTTATGTTTTAAGGGTTCTTGAACAAGGGTTTGTCTGAGCGGCTTGTCATGGCAAGAGAGAGTAAGAATCAAAAGAAGAAATTTGTTTGCTTTAACGGTAGTAGCCGCTTTTGTAAAGTAAATTGATTTACGTGAGGTTAATACGTAAGATGTAAGATGTGTTTTAATCTGTTCCGATGAATTAATCACGTGAGATAAATTTTTTCTCAGTTTGTATGAATATGTGAAAGAAATAAGAAAAAGAAAGAATGGAGGACGAAGTTTGGGATGGGAAGTGTGAAAACATCCTTTTGGTATGGGCCTGCAAGATGCAACAAGTCAAGGCACAAATTTAGCAAACTGTAACTTCAAATGAGCATTTCATAGTCGGTAGCTGTTCAATTCAAACATCCCTACCTCCTCTCCCCCTCACATCAGCAGAATCTTTCACAGAATTCGTTCATGCCACCCACATGGCTTTGTGTTGGATATTGAGGTTTTGTTTAACTAAAAAAGCTCTCTGTTACTTTGCAAAGTCTCTCTAGGAGAGACGACATCTTTCTTTTGTATACTCACGCGGCTTCTGTTTCTTCGGAAGAATTTTATCAGGAAAAATGAACGGGTTTGATCCTTTAAAAAACACTAGAAAAAAGTCACTAATTAGATCATAGAGCTTGCGTAGAACAAACAGATGTATACTTAGTAGCAGCAATGGGTTGGATTATTAGTCTCTCACAGCAACATAACAAATAAAGACAAATAAAGGTTCAAATCATATTGAGAGAGATACTCACATTTAACACAACATTTAACAAACATGATTATCTCCACCAAAACACTATCTCAACAAAAAAATTGTATACGTCGTATGCTTGTTTGTCACGATTACTAAACACTCTTGAACGTGTGCGTTGATGGCGGGTAACTCAACTTGTGTTAAGGGAAACAAACTCATGATTCCTTCAAGGGTAAAAAAGCAAACTTTTCGTGGATTTTTATTATGAATTTTGAAAAGTGGTCAACTAAATTTAAAAAAAAAGAGCAGTTTTCTTTGTTATTCAAGTTTATATAAATTTTTAATTTGATTTCTTAATTTTATAAGATATTTTTTCAGTCCATTAACCCTAATACTATTAATTTTAAATGATAATTTTTGTATCAATCATTATTTTGTAAATGATTTAAAAGCTCAATATTAACATTTTTTTTGACAGCGTTATGTATTGAAAAGAGTCTTTCAAAAAATTATAAGATATTAAAATAAATTTTTATGTGAAATTAAAGGTTTAAGTATGCATTATGTATATATTTTACATCTCCCTAACTGTATGGGCATTCCATTCATATTAGGAGAAATTAGTTCGTTCTATTAGATTCAATTCTCGTAATTTAAAATTTTCAAACAATAACTGTACAAGCCCAAATGTCTTACATGGGCTTTAATGCTTTACTAGGCTTAAAAGCAGCCCAAATCCTATGTTAAACATTAACTGTATAAAAAAAGAAAAAAAAAAAAAGAGATTGTAACCAACATGCTTGGATCTAGTGAAAAGAGTCAATCCCTCATAATATGATAAATCAAAGTTTGAATCCCACTATTACAGATACTTACATTTAATATCCAAAAATATATCGAGCAGAATTGCTTCTAATAGGAGGATAACTACATTGCATTTTAGAAAAGGAAAAAAAAAAGAAAAGATAATGATCCATGTGCTTCTTTGATTATCCTAACTTCATTCAACCCTTTCGGCTGTGGGAAAAAATTTAAGAGAGAAATTATGTAAGTGGTAATTCCATTAAGTGATAAATTAGTGAGCACTTCTCAAATAAAGTATTGAGTTTAAATTTGATGAATGAAAAATCAGTCAGGTCTATTTAGAAGAAATATTTTATAATTAAAATTTAATTATAAGTTATTTCTTATAAATAAGCTTAGAGAGAATATTTTAAAAGTATTTTAGCAAGTGTAGAGTCTGTTTGCTTTTAACATTTAGATCTCTAAAAGCATATTTGAAGCTATAAGGCATTATTTTTATCTCTAAAAGTATGTAAAAATATGTTTTCCCCTCATATAACTCACCCACTTATTAAATTTATATATTTTGTATCAACCACGTTTAAAAGAAACTTAAAAGAGATGGGATTATGGAGTAAAGAAGCTTACTCTGATCTCAGACTCAGTGAAACTATCAGCCTCCTTCAGAAGGAGGTATTGGATCTTCATGAGGAATGGAGCATGATTAGTAAGATAAAAATGATGCTCCAACGGGACTGGGATGTCAGTTTGAAAACTATCGAGAAAAATGCAAATGAAGCTGTTGATTGTATGGCAAAAAATGTACTTAATAGTGCTCTTGAACATCACATCCTTAATGGACCTTTTATGGTTGTTTTTCTGAAGGCAGTGAGTGTCACTTAGTTTCCTTTTTATTTTTTTTGTTTTATTTCCGTTTGTACAAAAAAAAAGAAACTTGAAAAAGGAGTTGGGTGTTATCCCAGAACACTGCCCTAACATATATAAGGCACGTTTGGAAATGCAATAGATAAGTGCTTTTACATAAGTTGGGGTAAATATATGAAGGAGATTATCTTATTTCATGGAAAAATATTGTTGAATGGGCTTTTGGGCTCCCAAACATGTTGCCAAACGGGGCCGTAACCTTTTGATTCTAGTTACAGGTCACTTCAACATATTTCATACAGATTAAAAAAAATCTTAAATCTCATCAATTCTGTTCTGAATTTTAACAACTCTGCAACTTTATCTATATTTGATATATACCATACCAAATGAAAATAAAGTCGACATAATAATAAATAAAAGATAAAATGGTGTATTTATATAAAAATTTCTTATAAATAAAATCAAAATAGATATTATATCTATCTATGAATATGACAAGAGGAGAGCGTCCACATATATATATATATATATATATATATTATTCTGTTTATATTGCAAGCTCCACTATGAGATAAGGAAAGGGATCCAATTAAGCAAAGGTGCATAGACTTTTTGGCTTTCTTTTCTCTTTTAGGTGGAAATCAAAGTTGCACTTCTCCACACTTCTTTTTCCCCAAACAAAACCGTTCGTCACTTTCTTCTTCTTCTTAAGACTTTTCCTCCACTTATCATTCCCCATTATTGAAGCAACCTTTTTTTTTTTAATTTTTTTAGCCAAAGATCAAATTTCATTAAATAAAGATAAAAAAAACATTACATAAGTCATGCTCATTATTATTGGAGCAGCCTAACACTGCCTCCTCCAATATTTTCAATATTTTTCATTACATGATGACGATGCCCCCAAGAAATTTCTCCCCATTTACATGAATTAAATTTAATGTTATTCGTTAGAATATTTTCAGATTAAAATTGAGTAATGTTGTTATTTTGGGGAGTAGATTGAAATTGTTTCATTATTTTCCCCTTTTCCGTTTTTTTCCAAAAAATAATATTAAAAGAAGTATCCCACTAAACAATATTGGTTAAAAAGGCGGTTGTGCAATAAAGAATGCCAACAAATTTTAAGTCGAATAGCACAACATTCAAAAACATTTTTTTTGGCATTTGGCCAAAAAAATATTTTTGTGGCACGCAATTGTCCCTGATCCCCATCTTTTAAAGGTATCAGTGAACGGAGAATTACAATTATATCTCAAGTACAAAAAACAATATTTGGCAAGTATAACGAGTGAAAGGGGTATAATTGACAAGTAAAAGTGGTTCATCGTTAGACCCTTAGAACTTGTTAAATTTTATTCCCTTTGTATGGAATCTAATTGCAAATCTCCCTTTTTAAGATAAAATCAGTGAAAAACAGTTTCCTTTAAAAGATTTTATTAGTAAAAGAGATCTGAAATTTTTAAAAAATGCAAAATCATCGTTATTACTTCATGTCTATAAAACCATATCATTCGAATGCACTTGCTTTTTCCAACTAATAAAATTTTCATCAGTTTTTCCTTTTTTAAAAAAAGAAAAATAATCTTAATTTCTGGTGAATCTAACAATTACTTAAAATTTTTAAAATTACGTACATGTTAAGCATCCCTTGACATGGATTTAGACTAACCAAAGTGTTTCTTGGGCATTTATTAAAAAGTGAAAGGCCTAACAGGGTGGGACAGAAAGGCCACTGATGAGAGACTGAGTGTTTGTTTGGGAACTTCGTTTCCGGTACATATAAACCGAGACAAAACCATCTAAAATCCGTAAAAATCATCTCCAAATCCATAAAAACTATCTTAAAATCTGCAAAATCATCTAGAAATCAGTAAACCCCTTTCTCTTAACAGAATTCCTTTCTTTCAACGGAATTTTCAAAAACACTGAGAGTAGTAATGGGAATGACCGAATGGCTTCGCATTTAAGTGGGAACCACAGGCAACAGTTGCATATTATTATAAATTGTGGCCACGCTTTGTTCTGATACCAGCCATGAAATATCTCCTTGTTCCTTCCCTCCCTCACCCATGTACATCATCAGATGACCTTCTGAGTTCTGACACACCCACTTTACACAGTTTTTTCTTTAAGTTTCTTTTGGCCTAACTTCAGCTTTCATGCATAACCTAATCCATATGTCCCTGCCAATGGTAATTTTATGATTTCGATGTCTTTACGTTTAAAACAAATGGTTTTGATTACTAAGAGTAAAATAGTTCATATTTTTATCTTAACCTCACTTTTCAAACATAACCTTATCCATATGTCTCTGCCTATATATTAAATCTCATTACCTTACTTCTGAGTGAAGTTCATAAATAACTTAGTAATTGAGCTAGCACGTAAAACTGCCTCCTTAGGTAGAATTAATGGAATGTAGCAAGTGCTGGCCTAGGAATAAAGGAAAAGAAGAACAGAGGAAAGGAAAGTTAATAACTTTATTTTTTTTATTTTATATATTCAGTTTTTGGATTATCTCCTGGAATATATTTGTTGTTTTTGTGATCTTTATTCGAGTTTATCCCCGCAAGTGGAGACCTTGTTATAAAGAAGCAAATTCTTTCTCCTGTTTTGGAACCACAAAGATTCTTTTACATTATAAATGCTCCTGTCACAGTACGAGCAGTGGCAGAGTCAAGACCTTCAACCAGTTGGAGCAATTTTTTCTTTTTCAAACAAATGACAATAGACTTACTAGTATAGATAATTTGAGTGGGTTTAAATCTTAAAAATCAGTATGTGCATAACAAAAAATATCGTGCTATTTACATAAATACCCAAAAGTTAAGTGGGGGCGTTTGCTCACACACACACATGTGACTCCACCATTGAATGCAAGAATTCACCATACAAGGGTGGTTTGTGAACATATACTTTAGAGTTTAGATTCAGAGAGATTAAAGACAGAATTATAAGGTCACAAGATAATCACAAAAAAATTTCAATAATTAGAACAAATATAAACATATTGTTATTTATGGTATCAAAATTTATCATTACATGATGATTACATTTTGTGAGATTTTTTCGTTTACATTCCTTTTTTGAGATATCATGTTAGTTTTCCCAAGATTAAATAAAGCAAAGATGAAAATCTCCTGTGGAGGGAAACTGAACTTAAGAAGGCAGAGTTAGTTTTCTGTTTAGTTTGTGTATAAAGATCGAAGAGGGTTTGTGTGTGTGTGTGGAAGTTCACATACTTCAAGTCTGTATAAATATTGATGAGGGTTTACTGGCCAAAAAGTCGGTACTTTATCAGCATTTGAAGATGTATTTAGGAATGCCAGATGCACTTATAATCTTATATTGCTATGTGCAAATCGAAAGTTACCAAGTTTTCTTTGGATTTCTTTGATCTGAGAAAGGTGTCAAGAATAACAAAAGGAAAGTATCCCCAGTTATTAGGCGAGCAAGTTGTGTATAAAGTCTACTTCCTTGGATATTTCTACTTTCATTTTTTAAAGGGAACATTTACTTTGTAGCGAACAAATTAAACAGATATCACAATGCTCTGGGACTAACTTTATTATATATAAATAGAGAAACTCTCCAAAGGGAAACGACAAGCTTTCGATTTTGGAAGAACCATAACAAGTTTATTTTAAGACAGATTTCATTTTAAGAATCTCCTTTTCTCTTCCTCTCTCTTGTTCCCTCTAATTATTTTCCTTGTCTCACATGTGTATGTACATCAAGATATTTACTAACAGATCATCTAAATCTGCAGCAAAACTATACCTGTTCACTATAACAAGCTCAACATTGCGGCTAGAGAAGCCAAACTATGGTTCTGTCACTATGAATGCAGTAAAGAGGTAGGTCAATAAAAGCTTCCTGAGGGGTGAAGCAAGAACTTGTTAGCAGCATGAACTTGCACTGGAATAACCTTCATTTTTTTCCCAGAGACCTCATCGGGAATCTGATGTAGCTTCGCAGTTAAATCTGCTCATGGAAAGTAAGAGATCGCGATAAAGCTGCCGGGTTGGCTTGCAACACCAGTGATGGTTGAACCACATGGTTCTTGTCATCTCTCTTTGCAGGAAATGCCTTGAAAAGGCCTCCACCATTCAGAGAAATGGCCTTCTCATTCTTCTTCATCCCTAATGCTGACCATATAGAACTCTTTGCAGCATCATTGGGATCATCAACTCGTAGAGTCTTTGGAATCAAGACACTGCTTTCTGAACTGCCACTCTCCATATTAGGATTCTCTTTTGGTGAATTGACTTGATTGATAATGTTTCCTTCCCTCGTGTGTTTTCCCAGAGAAGGCGAGTTAGGGCCAGAGCTAGGGGCTGATTGGCCAACAGAAGATGATTGTGCAGATATGGTTGGTATGTTCCATGAAGCTGGTAAAGTACAACCCCAATATACAGGACTGGGATAAAATGATGCCGGATAGCCTTGAGGACAGAATCCGGAGCAGGGACTGGAGAACTCCACTGCGTGGAGTTCCATTGATAAGGCCATGAGGAACCTGGGAAGCATGGCAATTGAGGAGGGAAACCATGACTAATGTTATTTACAGGTTCTTGTGAAGCAGTGTTGCTTTTCCTCCCTGAAGATGTTGAAGCTGTACCAGAAGCTCCAATGGAGTGATCATTCCCATTATCTTCTCTACCATAAGAGGTGAAATGATTTTGCTCGGGTAAATGAACCTCATTTAGAACACCATTCTGTGTTTTCTCTGCAAGGTTTAACACAGAAACCATGGAATCACAAAGACGAGAATCTGAGCCAGAGGTCAAGACAGCTGCTCTATTTCCCAAAACAGCATTGTGCAATCCGTTGGTAGAGTTTTCTTTGGCAATCTGAAGAGACTTTGGAACCATTATTTGACGATACTGTGAGGCTGAGGAGTTTTTGTTCTTGCGGCGACCTGCGCCTACAGGCACGTTTCTCATGGTTCCTCCAGCGGTCCAGTATCTCTGACAGTTCTTACAGAAATGACGGGGCTGATTGACATTGTAATTATTAAAATAACAGAATTTGGTGTCCATACTATTGCATCTTGGGCATGGAAGTATCTTGTCAGGTTTTTTTGGAGTTTTTTCTTCTGAATTGCTTGTCTCACTTTGTTCTCCATTTTTAGCAGATTTGAGTAAGGAAGTCTCTCTTTCTGCTGAGGGAGTCTTGGGATTCTCAAAAATACCTGAAGATGCTGAGGGAGATTTTAAATCCTCTGTGCTTTGATAGGAGGCATCATCATCTTGTATGGAGGTGAGTTCATTCCTTGACAATTCCTAAAATAACAAGCGGATCATGAATATTAAATATGACCTAAAACATTAAATGAAAGGCAGTGAATTTACATCTGCAACACACAACCAAAATATGTAGTAGAAGCATAAGATTTTCCTGGTGTTTCTATCTTTAAAAGACAATTCTGCTGTTGATGAATTGCCAAAACAGAATACTGACATGTTATTTGCATACAACTTCTGAGAAAAACATAATATGACATAGTAAAAGAATAAAAAAAATTACATAGCCGATCTTCTCCAAATTAGTTTCTTTCCAAGTATGGAATATCATTTTTTATAAATGAATGACAAAGCCACAATAAAATCAATAAGTATCTTCATTTTTACTTAGTGACCCTGATTCAACAGATGCAACATCAGGCAAACTTAAAGCCAATAGAAAGGCTTGTTAAACTTACAAGAGGAGCAGGGAATCTTTAGAGTTGTATTTTTCTAAATAATGAAGCAGGTGAAGTTTGTCCTTTTTTAAGTGAATAACGATTTTGGCATAACAGACCATGATGGAATTAATAAAATACTTCACCTCTTTTTCTTAGAAATAAGAGGATGACAAAATGACCAATCTCCGAGCACAGAAACATACCAATTTTGTAGGAAGAATGACTAAAGAAAGCTGTAGAATCTGGTCATTGAACAAGAATCCAAAACATAATCTTGATATTTTAGAATTAACCAATTATGGTGAGTATAGAAACTGATGGAATTTCTGGAAGATAAGTCACACGCACGCACGAACGTATGCCTCTCTCTCTCTCTCTCTCTATATATATATATATATATATTAACCTTTAAATGGAATACAAACACTCCAACCCCGATAGGGGCATAAAATAGTTCGTCAATAGAAGCATAAATATTGTAGAATAAAATTTGGTGAAGGGACACAACGTTACAGATCACTTGCAAAAGTGCAAGTGTTATTCCAAAACAGAATAAATAATAGAATATAGACATAATGTCCCCCGCAATGAAATTAGCTCCATTTGAAGTCCGTGGCGTGAAAAGCAACATGATAAGAGTTTAATAACACAAGAAACCCAATAATCTCCAAAACCATTGAAATGGTCGTACCTGAGACGTTGCAAATAATCCAATATCAAATCAACAAAAGGGAAAAAACATGTTTTCTATTTGGAGGAGCATACAAAACCAGTTAAGAATCAAATTCAACACACATATAAATCAGTAAGTACAGGACCTCTGAGAGGCACAACCATTATCAAGACTTGGAAACACACTTTGAGGTAGAGATCAAAGATTCAAAACAACTTGGCTTATAGAAGTGAATTGAGGAAACCAAAGCGAACCCAGCCCAGAACACAACTAAATGATGAAACTTGAATCTCAGAAATGGATGAAGGAAGAAACAAGCACAAGGAGAAAACTTAATAACTCATCAACCATCCACAGACCATCGGAAGAAACCTCGTATATCTGGAGACGGAATAGAACAAAAAGGAAATAAATTTGGAGGAATCCATTGGCAATCAGGAGGCTGCGAGAAATGGGTGGGATCTAGATTAGGAAAAGAGGGCAGGATAAATATATAGACACATAAACACACACATACCTGAGGGCGGAGAGGAGGGTGGTGTGTTGAAGAGCTGACTTCGCGAGGCGAAGAGGAAGAGGAAGGAGGAGTGTGATCATCGGAGGAAACATTGAAGGAGGAGGCTTGGCGGTTGAGGGGGAGAGAAATCGTCCTCCCAAAAAGCTTAATCGCCGGGTCTCTAAGCTCCGACATTTGTGTGTTGTATTGCTGCTACTACTCTTTCAGGTTTGAAGGAATATCTCTGACCCCAGACCCCTCTCTCTCTCTTTGGGGGAAAAAATAGGGGGGAAATTGTGGGGAGAATTTATAGGAGGGGGGAGGAGTGTCTTGAGAGGTGTTGTTTGTTGGGTGCGTTTGGGAAGTGGATAATGTGAGGGAAATATAGGGAAGTGCGAATGGAGGGAAGGGGGAAGACACATCAGCAAAAGGAGAAGGAAGGAGAGCCACAAGTTCTTGTGGCGTATGAGATCTTTGTGTGATGTTGGATTCCCTTCCTCCATGTTGCTTATAAAGATAGTGCTCTTATATATACCTTCTCTCAACTTCCCTCTCTCCCTCCACTTTTCTTGCCCTTTTCCTCTCTCTCTCTCTCTCTCTCTCCGCCCATTTGTCATTTATCTTTATTATACCCTCCTCTTCTCTTGCCTTCCATCTTTGACCTTGCTTCTTCCATTTACACGTAACTGTTTTCTCCCTACGTTTGTTTACCATTCTGTTTTTTTCGTGGGCAAGCACAGTGTCCTGATAACCTCTTAGACGATATACAAACCATACTAATTCCAACCAGAGCATGGTATGATTCATTGGGTGGTGATCCTACCACCTAGTACAAACATTTCTAAAGAATCAAACTCGTGTTTGAGATGCGCCAATCTGTTAGCGCGAGAAGTTCATACAGGAAGCTCACGAACCTGTGTTCTATCGGAGGCTCCATCATACTGTAAGGACTACTCCTTCTTGATCAATCCTTATCAAACTACTATGTAGTTTCTATTTTCAAATCTAACTTGCTTTTGTAATTAAAAAAAGAATTAAACTCGTGAGTTTTGATTAAACTGGGACAATTCATACCAATTAATCCAAGTGTTTGGTTGTATTAAGCATTATGTCTTTAATGCCCCTCCTGCCCTTTCTTTCTTAAATAAGCATATTTATCCTCATAATGGGTAAAATCTTATTTAACATATTGTTTACCACTGAACCTGAGTACATTTCTCAATAAATACTTAAACCTAATAGTAGTTAAAAGTAACATTAACATACACGAATTGAAGGGCAATTTTGGACTATGGTAATATTTTTTCATCATTTTAAAGATTCACTGACTATTTTTCTTAATTTTTGCCAAGTGGACATAAATGTCTTGTACGTAAGAAAGGATTCAAGTGATATTTTATATAGGTATTCCATATATAGATTTCATATCAAATTTGGATGTGTGGGCGTGAATTGAGAGGGTGTCATGTCATGCTTGAGAAAAATTAATTATTCCCTATGCTCTACGTTATAATGCACTTAAAACCATCTCATTGAAATCATTATGGTGAAGTCAGAAAATGAAATAAAATTTCATTTTTACCCATATATAATTAAAAAATACATAATATAATTAATGCCTCATACAATAATTTATAATGAAAACTACATATACCTACAAAATGATTATTTATAAAAAAAAATTCGAGGGAATATACGTTGGCTTTATGTTGTCAATTAGATTAGACAACAAATTGCACTGTAAACTAGTTTTATGTTTACAATTGAAGGGGTATATTTTTTCTTGTGTAGATTCATGTTAATTAACACGATCCATATATGCAGCTTTTAACACCCATTATCTAATAGGAAAATCGCATGCATTGATTAATCTGTTTATTTAAATGGATCAATTACTTCTTAGAGCATGTTTGGTGATGACCAAGAAAGAGATGACTTCATTGTTCCATTGCATTCCATGGAAGGATCCATGGGCTTGTTTGCAACAATGTTTGCAAAAGCCAAACGCATGTTTAATAGTTTTTCCGTAAAACGAGATAATCTCCTCCTCATATTTACCTCGACTTGCGTAAAAGTATTTCTCTACCATGTTCCCAAACGAACCCGATATGAATATACCATAGCCACATGCTAGCCCTAAAGCTAAAGCTAGTTCTCATGGCACAGACTATACAAACTATATGTATATCAATTTCTATCCTTAATATAAGAATTTGTTAATTCTTTTTTAGAGATTAAAAAAGCTAATTACTTAACATATTTATTATTTTCCTTTAAACTAATTTACCAACGATACATATACGTATTTAAGATACATGTTATAGTTAAGCAATTAATTTAGACTTTTAAATTGACATATAATCAAACGATATAAATAAGTATTTTGGAATGTATGATATAGTTAAGTAATTAATTTAACTTTTTTTAATATACTAAAAATTATATTTTATATTAAGAATAAGAGATACTACATGACAAACTTTCGCATAGGAATTTTGGCAACCATTTGGTTTCAATTAATTTCTATTCCCCCATGTCATCACAATTGCACGCATATTTTATAAATAATTAATATATAAAAATCAATAAATTAGCTAGTTATTTAAGCCCTGTATTCAGTAGTTTGAAAAAAAGGACTTTTGTCCAAGGGAATGCCGTACATTGATTAACCGGGGATTACGACAAAGTACGCCGGAATTATTGATTTGAGGTTTGTTCAATTCAATGAGGTTATATGCTATAGATCAGCTTGGATCATGGTTTGAAAGTTCTCAACAATAATTTTACAAATTTTAAGGTGAAATTTAGATTTTAAAAATAAATTTCATGAATTTAAAAAAAATTTACATTTTAAAGAATAAATTTTTTGCCGATAGCAATTGCAGAGATGATAAGTATAATGCACGGACTATACCTATACTGGAGCAGAGGAATTCATATGATATAGGTAAAGTTTGATTCGGTTAAGGCAATTAACTTGATGTTGTGAGGAAACATTATGTATCACCCTTTCAAGGATATTATAAGTGAAGTTAGGTCTTTCTTGAACAGGAATTGGCAAGTTGTAATATAATTAATCATATCCCCAGGGAATAAAACACCATTACAGACCACTTGGTTAATTTATCCCATGATATATATGGGAATTTTTGTGTTTTTTTTGGCACCCACCATCTCATTTGGTGAGGATGGCGGGAATAGAGGGTAGGGGCCCTGTGGTTCCTCTTGTATCACTCATTTGAGTTAATGATATTCAGTATTATTAAAAAAAGGTATTGTGTTTGACAATTTATTGATTTTTACGGATTCCAAGATAAAAAGTAGGTAGAGAAGAGAAAGAAAAAATTATGAAAGAGAAAATTTATTAGGAGAAATTGTGTGATTTGACAAGAAAATAACTTTTTTAAAATTATGTCTCAAACGGAAGTTTTGTATCTAAAAGTATGAGTACTTGAATAAAATTTAAATTTTAAAATTGAACATAAATTTTAAGAAGAGAAATCGAAAAAGCTCTTGAAGGTTGAATCGTATGGAAACTTTAAGCTTCCTTAATCCAATAAATGTATGACTTTATTTGTACTGCCTCTAGAAGCAAGTTATTTTTTATTAAAAAAAGTTGAAAGAACCATTAGAGACTCATATTTAATTCACAAGTACTAATAAAAATAATTAAAAATATTAAATTCATTATAAATTTTAAGTAACTTTTTATATTAATCTTGTTAATCGTACCAAACTTTAATATCATATTAATTTATACAATCTTACTATTCTTATTGAATACGGCAATGTACAGAAAGAATGGTGAAATACCTATTGAAACTATCAAAATCCCTTATTGAATCTAGACATATATGAAAAATATTATATGATTATTAAAACCATTAAAGAAATATTCTAGAAAGTCTCTTATAAAAATAGGATAAGAGAGAATATACATGTATATGTATGTATAGTTACAATCAAGCTTCCTCTCAACAAATTTTCTTATAGTTAATTGTGACATAGATCCATTTTTTAACTTTAAAAAAAAAATAAGAAGTGCAAATCGGTGAAAAGTTCCCATCACAAAATTTATTATCCATAACTAGGCAACATTGTTTAACGATTCATATGCAATTTTACATTAACGAGTGAGTCTACATTTTAACTGTATATAGCATAGTTGAAGATATGTTACACACAATTGTATTAAAAATAAAATATATTACCTTCGATCATCAACATAAGGCAGTTATTTTAAGAAGATTAAAAAAATAAATTATTCAATTATAATATAAATTTTAAAATGCTTATACATATTTTTGGATTATATAATAATTTATAAGTGAGTGAGATTAGTTTAAAAAATAATAAATATATAAATTAATTAAAATTTAAATCTCCTTGAAATTCAACCGAATTTTATAGCCTTTTATAAACGCAACCTCTGGTTAAGAATATGAGTTCCATCGAAATATTGTGCTTGTTTGGCAACCCTTGACTTCTAACCATAAGTATGTTTAACAGTATTTTTTCGTAAAACGAGATAATTTCCTTCACATATTTGCCTCGGCTTGTGTGAATAAGCCCATAAGTACTTCTCCACCACTTTACCAAACGAACCCGCTGTCACAGGATTGATAGAAAATAGAAAGTGGGCCTATGGCACGTGGCAGGTAGGTGGGACCACCTAATACAGATTGAACAGCTCAGCAAGCATATGCACGTCCCTCCTGCCACATCAAAATGTAGCGGTCCACGTGCTAAAAAGCGAAGTGAAAAGGGTCATCAAAGCCAAGCCAGACCATCGACGCCGTTGAGAATCAACCAATGAAAAGGCGCCAAGTATCAACTAGGGGGTAGCATCTTCGTAATTTTGAGAAGTTAGAGGGGCATTTTAGGAGTAGGGAAGAATATTGGGTGCTGGTTGTAGTTTGCCGAAAAAGCAAGTGGCAAGCCTCAGTGGGCGACACGTGTCGATATCACATGTGGTAGAGATATTATTAGTTTTTAAAATTCGGGGACCATATCTTTTTCTCTTGTACAATTAGGTCGTCTCTGCTATTTTTTAACAAATATTTGGCTCCAACTTGTTATTTTAATCAAACCCCACTTCTTATCTAATTAGAGTTGTTAATACGCGTTCAACCCGCTAAACCACGGTCGATTAAAAAAAAGGGCCATCCATATTGGCTATGTTTGGAAATGATTATGGGAAGCTGATATATACGTTCAACAGTGTTTTTCTATAAAATGAGATAATATCCTTTACATATTTACCCTTCTTACGTAAAAATATTTCTCTATCATATTCTCAAACATATCATTTTAGTCTTTTTTTACTCGTGGTCAGCTTGCAAGCCCTTTTCTAAATTAAAATCGATTAATTAAAAAATACTTAGACAACTTATGATCATAATATAAGTATAATTAATATTAATGATTGTTATTATTTTATTTTTAATTTATATTTAGTTTAAATTTAATCTTAGGAATTCAATCTTTGAATTATATTGGGCTTGTTTGTCAAAGCGTTTGAAAAAGTTAAACGCACGTTCAATAATATTTTTCTGCAAAACAAAATAATTTTCTTCACATATTTATCTCGGCTTACGTTAAAGTACTTATCTATCGTGTTTCCAAATGGACACATTATTATATATTTAAGTTGTATTGTTTAAAGTTTGAATTAGATATTTTATATTCAATGTATTTTTTGTAAATTGAATTTGTTAAAAATTTTAGGTATTAAAAAATAAAAAATATTCCAAATCTAGATTGTAAAAAAGTATCATGGAAAGGGAAAATAAAAAAAGTGACGTGTTGGCAGCATTGTTCACTAACCTAGATCGGACCGACCGGTTTGAACCAGAAATCAGCTTCTAGATCAGTCCGGTTAGCCATTTGACCCCGGTTTGGGGTGAACCGGTAAACCCGGTCTAACTTGGGGTGAACCCGGATCAACCCGGTCAACCCGACCGGGTTAGTGGGTTGACCGGATTGGTCTTTTTTCTTTCTTTCTTTTTAAATTTTCATTTAAAAACAAAATAATAAATTGTTGATATGAAATTTAAAAAATAAAAAACAGAATTCCTTCTCACATAGACACAATGTTGCATTTGCATATACTCATCCTCTTTTTAATTAGTTTTTAAAATGATGAACTATTTTAAAATTTTAAATTTAAAGGTTAAAAAATAAAAAACAGAATCACTTATCACATATATTTTGATATTTTGTTAGGATGAATATTTTAAAATTATAAATAATGTCGGAGAATATATAACGTATAAGTATATGATTAGTTTAGTAATTGTTACTTTATTAATAATAGAATTTATTGCTTAGTTTTTAGAATTTTCAATTTTGGATAGTTTGATTGTATCAATATGTGATAATATTTATTTTTTTTAATTTTTTATTCCTCACCGGTTTGACCCCCGATTTGACTCCGATCTGACCCACTGACCCTTAACCCGTTGCCTTGTCCGGTTCAGTCACCGATCCGGTTTTCTGTACCTTGGTTAACAGAGCCGCATTACCAACAGTAATCCTGATACACAACGGAGTTACCAAACGTATCGTGAATTTCCGGAATTTTTTTTAACGGTGCACATAAATCAAAATAAAAAAGTATTTTGAAATATGTAAAAAATCTAGAAATCTATAAAAATATGAAAATCCGTAAAATTATTTCAAAATCCATAAACTCATTTCTTCCAATACACATTGTGTGTGTTTGGGAACTTTAAAGAAAGAATTTACGGCTTTCGATGTAATTTTATGGATTTTAAGATGGTTTTACAAATTTTAAAATTTTTTACGAATTTCAAAATGATTTTTATATATTTGATATAATTTTATCCTGACTTACATACATCGTTCAAAAAATGAGTTTCAAAACATTGTCCATCTCCTCCTTAGTTGTCCGTCATTTTCCTTTGCTTTTGAAAAAGACGAAACGAAATCTATCGTATTTTTATTATCAGTCATACGTCATTCTTTTATTAAAAAAATATGAATCGTGTTCTTACATTTTTTATTTTGAAATTTCTGCGAATGGTTTTAAAAAAATTGTTCATAAACACTTGTCGAGAGAAGTAATTACTCAATAACTCTAAATTTCAAATTACATGTTCTTATACACAAATACCTCGAAGACCTTACACATGTTTTTAATTTTTCATGAATCATTTTGCAATTAATTTTTTAAATAAGTACGTATGAGCAATTTTTTCTGACTTTAATATCAATATTTATTATTTATTATTATGCTTTTTTCCGGTGAGTGCGGGACTCTGTTAGATATGTGCTCATGATAATTCTTTAAATATAAAAAATTAAATATGGGATATGATTATAAATAAAGATTAAGTGTTAATTAAGACTCTTTCTTTCTTCCTTTTTCTTCCACCCCCATAAATTAAGACTCTTTATATCAAAAAATTCCATACGTAACTTGTCCTACACTCTTTTTTTCTTATTTTAAAAAACGGAATTATTTATATAACTACCATATGTTTCATCCGTTTTTATAATTATAGCCAGAAAAATTGACTTGACTTAAATGTAAACATATTCTGTATAATTAAACTATTTTTCAAAAGAGAAAATTGCTTATTCTGGATAACAATCTTAATGGGCTTATTTGTCGAAACTTTTAGAAAAATCAAACACATGTTCAACATTATTTTTTTATAAAACGAGATAATCTCATTCACATATTTACATCGATATACATAAAAGTAATTCTCTACAGCGTTTCTAAATGGGTGGGATATTTCACTTCTTTGACTGTCATACCAGTGTGTCAGCTCATTTAAAGCAACAGATAACTGTACGAGTTAGATATATCTATACATCGTATCCCTTTTTGGGACCAAAATAATTAATTAGTTACATTTTTTTCAGAATTGCTTAAAATTGACAAACAAACATGTAAACACCTTTTACATATATAGTGTATTTGTGAATCCGCGGAGAGAAAAGGGTTCACGCAAACATTTGAAAAGAGTTTATCTATGTATATATGTTACGTTGACGCAAACATTTTTGTATTTATGCATTTTATCATTCCAAGTATCAAAATCATTGAAATATCGCCCATTAACTAACGAATATTTATGAAAAAGTAACCCCAGCACCCGAAAATTTAATAATGTAGAGCTAATGGCATTCTGTTTAAGGCGTCGCATATATTACCAACTAGTTAGTCATTAGTCAAAAGAAAAAAAAGTTTATCATCAAAAGAAAAAAAGTTTATCATCTTGGATTAAGAAGTTTATTAAATTAAGAAATTGTGCATGTTTGGAAAATCCTTCCCCCGACAATGTATGTAAGCTAAGACAAAAAGTATCTTGAAATCTGTAAAGTGCATATCGAAATTCACAAAAAGCATCTCGAAATCCATAAATTTTTATTGGATTTAGCAAATTTTTCTCAGAATCTGTAAACTCATTTCTTCCAACGGATTCCTAAACACACAAATTATCGGGGTTGAGTTGTTCAATTTCTTAATTTAATAATTCCTTAATACATATCAAAACAATTCAATTCCTCTAATTTCCAAAAGTAATATCAATATAATTCTCGCTTCACTTAAACTAAAAATAAATAAAATTTCTAAAGTCATCAATACATGTGTGTGTGTGTGTAAACTACTGAAAGCTGCACTATATATTTATGAAGTCATCAATAATATAATAGCTTCTAGCCTTAAACTTGATATATAGAAAATGCAGAGACATATATATGTGAGATGTATAGTTTAATCAAACACGCATGCACAAAGAGGAAGAGGAGACAGTGAGGCATGTGAATATATTCATGCTGCTGCTTAAGGAACTTGCAGTGCTCATTGTCATCCTCTTCAATTATTTTCAACCCCACCCACTAAACCCACCACATACTAATATATATATATATATATATATATAAGTAGTTCACACACACACAGATAGGGTGACACATTGATTATATGTACATGTACATCAATATGTAATATATATATATAGAGCTACGTATTGATAGGTGTTAATCCAAGTAAAATGGGTTTTGACTATCTAAACACGAAGTTTCAAATTCAAAACTGGCCATATGAATACAAATATCGTCTTTGGGAGATTATCACCAATTGAGTTTGACAATGCTCGAATCTGACGGATATAATGCCTGGTGGGGCTTTGTGTGGGGGGGGGGTTTATGAAAATATGTATAGAATGATCAAGGAAAGGAGGGAGGCAAGAGGAACAGGATTCCTGGGATTTAAAGATATTAGTGGGTATGAGGTTCTGTGTTTGCCACTTTACCTCTCGCATGCTCAAGAACTTGTACCTCTCCTGCATTTTGGTCTCTCATCGTACCCTTGTTCCTCTACATATCTTTCACTTACCTCTCCACAACTTGGGCTCTTAAGAATTACGCAACCGCAAGTACTGAATGAAACAATTTACCATTAGCTACGTTAGAAGAGGAACGTTGAGTTACTGATGGAAGAAATTGTTATTTGGTTATATTCAGTGGAAGAGATTTTAAACTCTGCGAGGCCATATTTTTTTAGGTTAAATCACTTTAGGCTTTAAATTAATCCTTTTTAAGGTTTATGACTTGTTTGCCATCACTCCCCTGAAACCTAAGTTTGGTTTCAAAACCTAAATTTTGATCCAAAACTTAGGTTTTGTCCAAGTATAAATTTTTTTTCTAAAAAGCTATCTTGTTTAAAAAACCTCAGTTTGAAACTTATGTTTTGAAATCTAAGTTTTCTCTTTACTACTTTTCATCTTTTTCCTACTTTTTCCTCTTTCATCTTTCCTACGTTTTTCATTATTTCTCTTTCCTCTTTCATACTTTTTCTTTCTTTCTCTTTCCTCTTTCCTCTTTCCTACTTTTCATTCTTTCTCTTTCCTACCCACTTTTTTGTCTCGGAATTCGTGAAAGCTAATAACTTCCCAAACATAAATCACTTTTCAAAACCTAGGTGTTGTCTTAGAATCTGTAAAAGCTATTTTCCAAAATCTATTTTCTAAAACTTAGGTTTTACTTCGAAATCTGTAAAAATTATTTTCAAAATAGTTTCCAAACAAACCTTTAAAATATAAAGGTTTTTGCCTCTCCTAATAAGTGAGTTTTTCGATATTTGAATTTGTATTCTTCTCCTTACGAAAATGAGACCGCTTACCATCTCAACCAACAATTTTTTAGTTGGGCAAGATATTTTATTGATAATGTTGAATTGACAATTAGTCCTAGATTTCCATGGGTTTCAACCAAAGTAGTCCATTATAAGATTATGGTGTTTTTTTAATGATCTTATCCTAATTACTGCTACGATATGATGTCCTATATTTGATAGCTCATTTTGTTTTATTTGCAGAAAGAACCTTTGCTGCAGAAAGAAGTGGAGGGTAAAAGCAAAAAACATACCAAACCAAATTGCTGCTGCTGATGCTGTTGTTAATTACTAATTACTTTAATTTAATTCATTAATTTGGTTTGACTCTGCAGAAGTTTGAAGCGTAAAAAGTTAAAACTGTAATTGACCTGAAACTTGGGGAATCAATAATGGCTTTCACTATATGTCCGCCACTAAAGTGCATTCTTGAATCTGTGACACCAATAATATAATCTATCTCAAGACAAAAAAGGACAATTAGGTGATGAGCTATACAGAACTAAAATCCACAATCTGATTGGCCACTCCAAAAAGAATCCCACTACTTAATTTTCTAAAGCAGCAATCATGTATGGCTTTTAAGATGTATATGGTATGGTTAATCCCAGAAGTAGAAATTTTAATACGCCTTTCTTTTGTTCTCTTTTGACTTTGTGCTAAGATCATAGTTAATTAATCAGCAAACGTGTCAGTTGTGCATGAACTGAGTCGTCCATGTATTACGTTTCTTAACAGTAGTAAAAGTTAAAGGCTTGCAAGCAAATTGTGATTAGAAAAATTAAAGTTTGAAATGACAAATAGAAATGAAGCCCTTCATCAGTTTGGCATTGATTATATATTATTCAATTAATGTATTGTGATTAGAAAAATTAAAGTTTGAAATGACAAATAGAAATGAAGCCCTTCATCAGTTTGGCATTGATTATATATTATTCAATTAATGTCCTTATCTCTTCTGTAATGCCTTCCCATTATGAAGTGAACTTCACTAGTGGAGTGTTTCAAACCTTCAATGATATACATTCCCTTCTCCTGCATAACCTAAATGATAAGAAACTAAAGATATTTTATCTTCAACCAGTAATTAATTTATTCATCACTCTCTGTCTCTATACACACATATATAAACAGATAGAGAGAGATATATATCATTATCACGGGCTTGTTTGAAAGCTATTTTGAAAATAGTTTTTACAGATTTCGAAGTAAAATTTAGGTTGTGTAGAATAGATTTTGAAAAATAGCTTTTACAGATTCCGAGGAAAAGCCTAGGTTTTGAAAAGTGATTATATTTGGGAAGTTATTAGCTTTTACGGATTTCGAGGTAAAAATCTGGTAGGAAATACAAAAGAGAAAGAATGAAAAGTGGGAAAGAGGAAAGAGAATAATGAAAAAGTAGGAAAGAGGAAAGAAAAAGAAAGAAAAAGTAGGAAAGGTGAAAGAGAAAGAAGGAAAAAAGTATGAAAGATGAAAGAGAAAGATGGAAAAAAGTAGGAAAGAGGAAAGAGTATACAAAAAAGGAAAGAGAAAACCTAGGTTTCAAAATGAGGTTTTGTAACCAAACCTAGGTTCTGGGAATAACTTCCTAACAAGCCCTACAAAACTTAGGTCCTGAGAATAATTTTCAAACAAGTCATACAAAACCTAGGTCCTGAGAATAACTTCCAAA
>JANTPZ010089958.1:0-19292 GCA_025593235.1 Vachellia pachyceras
GCTTTTTTCTGGTGGATGAATCCTGAACAGAGAAATACTTATGTACTTCCCGAGTGTCATATTATCAATACTCGATTCAATGAAAATATTGCAAGTATCATCTGTTGTTAATTTTATATCTCATAAATTTCTCATAATTCTTGTTTTACGTAATAACTATTTATTCCAATAGGTTAAGAAACAGAAAAATAATTAGAAGAAATTTATAAGATATGAGATTCATAATAGAGGATATTTGAAACATTTTTATTGGATAAAGTGTAGATGACGTGATACTCTGAGAGTATATAAATATTTCTGGTAGTGAATACTACTCCCAATGGAAACAATATATTAATTAGAATAAAATTTAATTTAAATGGAGGGAAAGAGGGATGATAATTGATAGCTACCATTAAACAAGTAAATAAATATACATTTAAAAATTGAAACGCACTTGTTGCCATAATTTGGGGGGTTTAAACCGATCCCCAAAGTCAAAATCTTCGCTTCTAGTCTTCGACAGAATCATTAGTTGGATCTCTATTCCTCATTATAGCCATTCATGCCATTTTTAACTTTTTTTTCTATCTTTTCAAAGTATCTTTTCAGAAAACCAAAACTGTACATTATCACGTACGAGATTGCCTTCATTTAAGCATATCTCCAATTCAAATAAATATAATTTATTTATAGGTATAGTATAGTATATTTGTGTGCGTGCCTTGAGTTTATCACGTTTTTATGAATTTAACGTATTCCTAGGTTTTCGATATATACAGTGTTGTCGGAAAAATTCCTTATTTTGATTTAGTGTGCTGTGTGGAACTTAAGAAAACAAAGTCAATACTTCAAATACTTTTAATATAAAAAAAAAAAACTCTCTTCATTCCTGTACTAGAAACCAGATAAAGATTTACTTCAATCTTGAAATCATATCTTGCTATGAACTTTTGAATTGTACGATTAATTCTAATTCAAAAAGATATTTTTTTAAAAAAAACTAATGCATGCTTCTCTACTGGGACTAATTTTATTGGTAATGCTAAAATATAATTTTAGTCCTTTATGTTTGCGTCAGGTTTCACTTTAATCCTTTAAATTTAAAAGGTGCACTTTTAATCCCTCAAACTTAACGCCGTTAGTCTCTTTTAACATAAATTGATGACTCATCAAATTTAACGCTATTATTTTAAATTTTTTTATTTTACATAATTTAAAAAATAAATTAAAATGTGAGTATGTTTTGTCAACGTTTTATTACACAGTCATTAATTAAATTCAATGAGTCAGCAATTTTCGTTAAGAGAAACTAGCGGCGTTAAGTTTGATGGACTAAAAGTACACTTTTAAATTTAAAGGACTAAAATGAAACTTGACACAAATATAAAGAATCAAAAGTATATTTTAGCCATTGGTAATTTAATTAAACTTTTTTAACTTTCATAAGTTGATTATTTAACTCATATTTTAAAGATTAAAGACAGTAATGAGAATGAACTAATAAATACTTTATATAGGTTGAGATAAAACTTCTTTGATATGTTTATGTAAAACTCTGTAAAATAAATTAATCTAAATACACATTAATATTATGTGCAGTTGAACTTCTATTTAGTTCACTCAGTTTAGTTGCATGCATTTTTTTTACTGTTTTTAATATTTCATGGTAAAAATGACACTTAAAAATTCATTCTTAATGTCAGCCTCAAAACTAGGCTTTTGATAAAGCAGCGCAATCATGGCCAATGAAGCACATGTCGTGCAGATCAAATTATTTCTATTATTATTTTGAATTCTAAATAGACTGAAATGTAAAACAAGCTTATTAATTTTTCAACAAAAGCATAGGCAAGGTGGCTAACCAGCTAATAATCTAACAAATGGCACTTTTAAATTCTTTGGAGCAATCATATAGTTGCTAATCTTACAGTAATAACAATAATATATGTTTTTTGTTTTTATTATATTTAAAAAAAAAGAAATCTCCATGCCATGAGGAATCTATGGCTCGTGATTTGTATGCTTTTTATAAAGTGGCAAGTCTAGTCATGTGGCGGTGACAGCAAAGGCTGAGTTGGAAATTAAACTATATTAGGTCAAAATAATCCTTTTTCTTTAAATCTTTACAGCTCTGACACAATTTTTCTCCCTTTATACTAAAAAAAACTACACGGGTAATATTAATATTTTCATCAGATAGGATTATGATGATATACTTGTCTTCTTCTTCATATTTTTGTGGTTCTGTGGCAATATAACATGTATATAATATATTGACTCAATATCTCATTATTGCGTGTTTTTTTTTTGGTTAAAAACTATACTTCGATTTTAATTTTAGCTCCAATATGATGACATTGTGTATGATTATGATCAGTGTTACATTAACTCAGTGTATGCCCAACAAAAATTTTGGCCAGATTAGTCTAAGGCTCAGCAGTAAGATCAACTCAAGACGCTGCCACATGGAGTCCCAACGGCCCAGCGCCTAGGGAAGCATGTGGAACCACATATAGTGTTTGCATCAATCGCCAGCTTCCCCCAACTTTGGATTAGACAGTTGAGATATGAAGATCCAACGACAACTATCCCAAGATTCTCAGGGATCATTGGACACGATGGACAGGATATTGAGGCTAGCGATCAACTATTTATTTTTACCTTACTCTCTGTTGTAAACACTTTGATTACTCTGAAGGCTCCGAACACGTTCAACACGCACATTCAATCATTTCTCTCTCGCTTTCCCCTTATCTAGTGTCAACTTCTCTATGCTCACACATATCCTTATCAATAAAATTCCGCTTTGTATTCTTTATCCGTCTTACGTTAATAGCATTAGTCATTTTCATGCTATTTGCACTGTTGGTGTCCCAAATTTATTCAATTTCATCTAATTTTGATTTCCTATTGAAATTTTCTTAAACGAACAGTATTTTTTCTACGAGCCTTCTTTTTTTGTCTTTTTATATCTAACTCATATTCAAGCAATGGTGGACTCATTTAAAGGCATCCATCTACCAAACTCAAATATTTAAAGTACTGTTAAACATTAAATATAAATACGTCTCCTATCATAAATTTAAATTTTTATTCACCTTATTGTGAATGTGAGGGACCGACCCTTTCGTTAAGTTCAAAAATGTTGGTAAAAATAATATAATTTTTTTGACATGTATTCTCCTATAAGAGGCAAAACTTTAAAGCAATATTGATCATTAAAAATTACAGATTACTTACTAACAACATTCTTACACTGGTCACAGAATTTGAATTTATGGGCCGTGAGTCAATTCGTAATTAAGCGCATCAATCTTTGTCGCCAACCGTTTATTCTTCTTTTTTTAAAGAACATAGCAGGCCCACTTAGTGTCTCCATGGTTCATTTACAACGGCCCACTATTGATGATCCAATTATGGCCCACACTTCTCAAAGCCCAACATTAGAAGATTATATTAAAAAAAGGAATATATGTCGGCCTTGGGAATTTGTGGGCTCTTTTTCCAGTGACTACTATACACGTTACGTTATCTAATTCTGGTTCTTCCTTCGCTACCTGTGGATGTGCGTGGCTCCTTCTGCGTCGCGCCTTTCTCCATTAACTGGCCGAGCCTTTTCTCTGCAGTCTGCACGGGGTTGATTCATTCTCTCTTTCACTGCATCCACTTCTTCTGGAGTGACTTAATTTCTCAGTCACTCTAGTTCAACGCTTCAAGAACATTCTGAAAGTAGCATAACTTAGATGCTGTCTCTTCCAAGTTATGCACTCTTCATGTCTGTGTAGATTGCTGAATGAGTTCCCATGCCTTTGTTGGGTACACTCTCCTACCCTCTTTTCTCTTCCTGGTCTGTGATTTTTGGGCTGATTCCTTCATTCTTCGTTAACTTCTTGCATTTCTTGTGGTACTTATGTTCATGTGTTCTGTAACTAACTGTCTGGATTTAAGCAAGGGTCCATTGTAAATTAAAGACCCATTTGCATCCATCATTTGAATATTTCGTATGGTACCTGAGGCTTCCACTAACTTTGAATTTAACTTCCTTTAATTTCCCAGTTGCTATTTGTGTGTTTATTTGTTCTTGTAGATAATGATGCTATTCATTGTTGATTTTTTTCCTCTTTGAATTTTGTGACCAGAGATTGCAAATGTGAAGCCCTACTTCCACTATACATCGTGTTCACTCAGAGCTCAAAGGCCTCTTCATGGTAACATAGCATCAATTTCGTTTGCATATAGGAAAGAGCTGAGACTTCCTTGTGCTTGGAAATCTTTGAAAAGGGTGAGATTCAACGAGGGACGTGGTGAGTTTTCGAGGGGAGGACTTTTGATCAAGGCAGTTGCTACTCTTGAACCGAAGACAGTGGCTGCAGATGAAGATAAAGGTTTGAGTTTTAAGGACTCAGACGCTTGTGTAAATTCTAACCGGCCTGTAGTTCGGCATGAGTCTTGTAAGGATGAGCCAGAAGAACTTGATGAGAGGGAGAAGATGAGAAGAATGAGAATTTCAAAAGCAAATTCAGGAAACACACCATGGAACAAAGGCAGGAAGCATAGTCCTGGTAAATTGTTCTTTCTCGTTCCTTGTTCACTTTCCAGTCACTTGTATCTTCATCTATCCTTGTCCGAGTTATAAAATCTTTCAAATGTCGAATTCGTGTGCAGAAACTTTACAGAAAATCAGGGAAAGAACCAGGCTTGCTATGCAGAACCCTAAGGTGATGTCATGTAAGAATGTCTATAAATTGTGATATTAAGCAACACAACATCCTTTCTTGCCTTCCTTCCTTTTTTTTTGTGTTATACAATTCTATAATTCATGATGACTCGTCGACAAGGATTTAGATTCTTCAGGCATACAAGACATCGATTGCACTTCAAGGTGACCTAATTCTTCTGGAGAGGAAAAACTGAAAAGGACTAAACCTGAAGAAATGAAGTCTAAAAAGAACCTTTTGTATTTTTATTTTCTTAACTGGAAAGGAAATCAACAAGTTTGTCCTACTCTGAGCACATAAATAAATGCAATATATTTTTAAAATAACGACAACCACTATTTTATAGCTTTTGTTTCGTTTAATAATTTCTTAGTTGGGTTGTAACTTTAATGGCATGGATAGTTGATTAGATTGTTCACTTTGGCCGATGTTATTCTTATATTTAACAAAATTCTGCTATGCAGGTGAGAATGAAGTTGGTTGATCTTGGACATGCGCAAACGTGAGTATATATGCTTGTCCACTTTAACATGGTTACTGATAAGGAGCCATTTGGTCCACTGGCCTTTTATGTTCCTTGGCATCTTGGACACTGTAGTTCATTTTCCCCTTTTTTCGCGAATGAATACCATAGTAGTTAAGATTCTGTTGCCTGGTATGACAATTGAAGTTGTGAAATTTGGCGTCACATTTAAGGTTTGTGTGCTATGGGTTAAAGGCTACAACTTTAGCGATGCGAAATCCCCATAGTTTTTGGGTGATGTGAAATACCACTAAAAAGGAACTCGTCTTATCCATAATTATTGAATGCCACCAGACATTTTAATTATCGACAAGAGTACAATGGAATCAGGCATGCCTCTTGACATCCAAGATGCTAGGATAGATGATGATGTGCCAAAGTGTTCTTAAATTTATAGTAGGCCAATGAAGGTCTTTGTTGCCTATCTCCTATTTATTTTGATAGAAAATACTATTCCTTTGATGATAGCTTGTTCTCCCCATGCATTATGCTGGATTCAGCCCTTCTGTATTGTCTGTGCAGCATGGAAACAAGACACAAGATTGGCATTGGAGTGAGAAAGGGTTGGGAAAGGAGGGTGGCAAAGAGGATGGTGCAGGAAGCTTGTATTTTTGAGTGGCAGAATTTAATTGCAGAAGCTTCTAGACAAGGCTTTGTTGGTGAGGAAGAGATGCAATGGAATTCCTATGAAATTCTGGATGAACAGCTGCGGCAGGAGTGGATCGAGAGTGTTGAACAAAGAAAAAATACGCAAAGGGCAACTCATAATAAAAGAGCACCCAAATCTCTTGAGCAGAGAAGGAAGATTGCTGAAGCCATCTCTGCAAAATGGGCTGATCCTGTAAGCATATATCAAAACCTTGAAGTTTCATAATTCATACTTTATGGTTTCAATTTCTCTGTTTGCCAAACGCTGCGAGTTATTGCAATCAGCTAACAGGCTACAAGCCTTGCACTCTAAGTTACATAAAGGAGGGTAGTAATGATTAATGAACAGCCCACCAGTCCAGCACACTAGTAATGTCTCCTAAAAGTGGCTAGAAATTAATATTTCTCTGCCATTGACTGCTGCGTATCTCTGACCTAGGCATTAATAATTTCTGGTTATTCCACCTACTATATTCGTTCGACTACTCCTATCCAGCATCAATATGATCTAGGCGCAGTTATATTTGACATAGACTAATTATGCTCTTTTCTTCTGACAGCCTCGTGTATTTTTTGACGTTCTTAAGCCATCCATCTGTTAATTTTTAAGTTTTGAGCTTTAATTTGTCATCACTGGTTGGAGTTGTTAGCATGTTTCCTGACCTACTTTTCTGTTTTTGTTTTAATTTGTTAATAGGAATACCGCCAAAGAGTTTGCTCTGCATTGGCCAAGTATCATGCTACTGCTGAAAAAACTGAAAGGAAACCAAGGAGAAGGCCAAGCGATGGTACAGAATTCCCAAGGAGGAACCCTATAAAGAAAAAATCTACCGAAACTAGCAATTTCGCCAAGAGTAACGAGAAAATTCTTGCTCAAAAGCAGCTGAGAAGAAGAAAATCTCCTGTTTACAAGGATCCTTTGGCGAGTTTTAAGTTTGACATGATAATGAACATCAGATTACAAAGAGCTGCTGCAGAAACCAAGCAGACTGAGGCCATTGAACGAGCAAGGTAAATTCATCTTTACTGTGGAAGATTAGTATTCCTTTACTTTTGAGTTGAATTTTACTTCTGTCTGTGCAAACCTAAAGTCTAAATTTTGTGCCTCCTATGAACTTCCCTTTTCTTTTGGAGGACTTTACGTTTAAACTTATGGCTTAACGATGAATGAATTTACTCTAATCAAATTGAATCATCCGCTTTGGAAGCTTTGTCAAATGTAGTTAACTACGTGTATTCCTGATATGATATGCAACTGTGCAGACTATTAATTGCTGAAGCTGAGAAAGCTGCCAATGCGCTCGAGGGTGCTGCAACCAAGAGTCCTATTGCACAAGCTTCCCTTATTGAAACCAGGAAGCTTATAAATGAAGCTATTCAATCACTCGAATCCATCGAAACACAACATACAACGGAGAGTACTGTTTCTTCTGCTTCCGCGAGCGAGATTGATCAGGGGAAAGATGCAACGGTGGAAGATTTAAACCAATCTGATATGGGGCCCGTAAATGGACAAAAAGCATTACCATCAAGTGATTACAGGTTACATGATGGCGAATTTTCCCTGTATGAGTTAATTAATGGTGATCTAAAGCTTCACCTTTCAGCCACCAACGATATTGCATCCTCTGCTTTGGGTGTTGACAGTGAACTGGATTCAACAAATCAACCAAAGGAAACCGTACAAAACCAGGGCATGGGGCACAAGGCAGACCCTTCTCCAACAGAGATGCGAATTCAATCTGTTGAAGTTGAAACAGCCTCTAAATCAATTACTGTAACTAAAAAGTGGGTCCGGGGAAGACTGGTTGAAGTAGTTGAGGAAACTAATTAGAAATGATACAGAGCAAGATTAGTTCAGTTTCAAACTATCATAGTTACCACAATTTCTTAATTTTCATTGTCGTCATTGTTTTCTCACGCATATCTTCAATCTTTCCCTCTAAGTTTGTGTGGATATGTGTAGTTTCCAATGCTTCAAGGTTTCTGAGTTGTCACTCTCGACAACCTTGGAGTCTCCGTTGCGACTGGCCTTTGATATTTGAAACAGAGAAGCAAATGTGAGAATCAATAAATTAAGACAGGAGCGTCTTAAGATATCAGGGCTTGAACGCCATTCTAAACTGACATTTTTTCGGCCAAACTGATCATCGCATTACACAAAACTGACTTTTACCCACCCCAACTTCAGTTTGTAAAAATCAGTTGAGGTAAAACTGACTTTTGCCATCGGTTAATCCAAGCAAGCAAGCCCGCAGGCAATTTATATCACATCTATTTGGAGCACTCTCAGAACAACTACAACAAAATCTATCCATCAGAAGCAGACTGATCAGCCATGGGGTATGATTTCAAGTGGGATTCCACTGTCTTCTCAACCTGTTTCCTCCTGGCTTCTTTCTCTTCTATTGCTTTCTGAATCTCCTTCTGCAGAACCACAACGACCAGAGTCCCCAGAAAAAAGACAACAACACAATTTGATTAGTCATAAATGGTTGGCTCAGATAAACAAAACAAATAACCATTTATATCAATCTGTTTACACTGACGGTGTCAGAAACAGGCAGCTTAACCCCATGAACTGCTGCCCTGTTGCAAGCCTTGGAGGTCATGAGCTTTCGCTGGCCAGTGCTCATCCATTTCCTGCAAGTTGGTCAGAAAGCCTTTCTTATCCTCTCCATAACTAATCAATTCAGTGCCAAAAAAAGAATTACACTGCTTTAACTTCATATTCTATTATGGCTTGTTTGGTATGAATGAATTGGGGTGGGTGGATATAGAAATGAAATTCATTTCTATCATAGAGCTTGTTTGATACACAGTTTTGACCATGGAATTGGCTTTCATGTGAAAGCCAAATCTATCAAAATGCTTGGAATTGAATTCATGAGTTATTCTATGGAATTGGATAAAAATCCATGGAATTCCATTTTTACCCTCCAGCAATGGTGACCCACAGCAACCTCCAGCAGCAATGGTGAGACACGGTGACCTCTAGCAACCATGACCCACGACGGCGAATCTAGCAACTGAGACGGCGACCCACGACGGCGAATTCAGCAACAACGATTGCGAACCCAGCAACTGCGACCCCCGACGGCTGAAGCTCAACGGCAACCCACGATGACGAACCACGACTTCGGTTTCGACGACGACGACCCATGACGACGATCCATGACTTCGGTTTCAATGGTGACCCACAATTGCAGATTGGAAGATGGGTTAAAGAATTAAAAAATATTTTTTAATTTAGAAGGGCTTTTAGGTCTTTTCGTCTAAAAATTATATCTCATTTCCATGACATACTAAACATACTTTTAAACCTTATTTCCATTTCCATATCCATTTCTTTATCTATTACCATTTACATATCCATCAAAATGAATTCTGCGTACCAAACGAGCTATTAATATATTTCATGTTAGTGATTTCCCTCTATCTCCACTATTTAGAGTTTTTTGACATCATGAAAATGGCATGCTCTGGAGGCTTACACTTCATATCAAAGTATTACATGGCATCGTATAACCATAGCTACGTGTCTTGTTATTTTGGCCTAAGGTGGGTATTAGCGCCAAAGCTTTCCGGAATGGTTGAAGGATAACTCTTGATTCTTCTCTTCTTTATCTTCTAATAAGATGATGAATTGTATAAAATGAAAAGAACTATACATAAAAAATTGTATAATAGAGTCTAGACAATAGGGAATTAGCAGGACATCAGTGTTATAAATAGTGTTGGGAGAAAGTTTGAAACATTTATATTCTTTTCCAAAATACCTTTAAAATAAGAATGAACAAAGAAATCATTGAGTAAATTCTTTTATTATGTTTAAGGACTTGAATTTAGTGAAAATGTAAAACTAGTTACTAAAAAAAAATTCTTTAATTTTAGATAGTTGTTACAGAATTTCAATAAAAATACTATCATGTTTATTAAAATTATTGTTTAAATAATTTCAATAATAATTTTCTTAAAATTTTGAAATAGGTGTCCAAAACCTGTAACTCCTATTCTAATTTTTAAGATCTCTGTTAAATAGCTCTTATCAAGTTTAGGTGCTAATATTTTTTTATTTCTAATATCACTCAATCTTAGCTCAATCTTAGATAAGTGATTTGTAAAGGAATCTATTCAAAGAAATGTTATTTTGTTGTAAACTGTGTTTTAAAAATTAAGCACTGCCAAATCATAATAATTAGTTGGGCCTGCAACTACAACAGGCCCGATCTGGTTAGATGGGCCGTTAAACCGTCATTTTCAGCCACCCACTAATTTATGTACATACTGATTTTTTTTTTTTTCATGGCCATCAATGATCAACCGACGCACTGTCTGATTCATCGTTCACTTTCGCTCGCTGCTTACGTTCCGCTCCCGCCCTTTCCCGTTGCGGACTCGCGGGATCTGCTCATTTCATCTCCTACATCATTGTCACTCGCTCATTCACACTCACCGAGTCGCTGACTCAGTGATCATATTGTGGCTACTCTAGCGCTTCTAAATTGCTGCCACCACTGTTGGCTTCCACTGAGTACTCAGTCGCGGACTCGATCTCGGTTTGTTGTCACCGTTGCTAAGGGTAGCAATGCAGAGAGATTTATCTTCGGACGAAGAAGATGACCGCCATAATCTGATCGAACAGAATGTGAGAAAGCCCCCTACGCCACCCTCTTCTGCCGCTGCTGTGTTCCACATTGAAGATTTCAGTTCTCGAATGCCCCGATTGAATTTCAAGTTTCAGAAGAGGTATATGTTCGTCATTCTCGGTATTTTCATTATTCTCCTATACTTTACCACCGATGCCCACACCCTCTTCCCCTCCAATTTCCCTTCTCTAAAGCTCGATCCGCTACATGAGCAAAAGGAGTCAGAATTGCGCGCTCTTCACATCTTGCAGCAGCAACAGTTGGAGCTTTTCAGGATTTGGAATCATACGTTTCAACTTGATTCTTCTGTGAATTCAAGTTCGCCAACGCAGGATCCGAATCACTTGCCCTCGTTCTCATCTTCGGCATTGTTGGAAGATCTTAAATATGTTTTGTTTAAGCAGATTTCTATGAATAAAGAGATTCAACAGGTTTTGTTGTCGCCCCATAAGACTGGGAACTTGGTTGAACCCGAATTCAGTTTTGGAAATGCAAGTTTGGGTGATGTCAGTTATGATAGGTGTAGAACAGTGGATCAAAATTTGTCACAGAGAAGAACAATTGAGTGGAAGCCAAAAGCAGATAAATTTCTTCTTGCCATATGCGTTTCAGGCCAGATGTCCAACCATCTAATTTGTTTGGAGAAGCATATGTTTTTCGCGGCTCTTCTTAATCGGGTATTAGTTATTCCCAGCTCGAAAGTTGATTATCAGTTTGATAGAGTGTTGGATATCGATCACATTAACAAATGCTTGGGAAGAAAGGCTGTCATCTCCTTTGATGAATTTGCTGATATAAAGAAGGATCATATGAAGATAGATAAGTTTCTATGTTACTTTTCTCTGCCCCAGCCTTGTTATCTGGATGAGGACCATATAAAGAAATTGAAGTCGTTAGGTTTGTCAATAGGTAAACCTGAGCCTGTTTGGGTCGAGGATACCAAGAAGCCCAACAAGAGGACAGCTCAAGATGTTCTATCTAAGTTTACACACGATGATGATGTAATGGCAATTGGGGATGTCTTCTTTGCTGACGTGGAGACAGAATGGGTAACCCAACCAGGTGGTCCACTTGCTCACAAATGCAAGACTCTGATTGAACCTAGCCGTCTTATCGTGCTTACCGCTCAGCGTTTTATTCAAACATTCCTGGGGAGGAACTTCATTGCTCTACATTTTCGAAGACACGGCTTTTTGAAATTCTGGTGCGTCCTTTTTTAATGATTTCTGTGCACCTATTTCTAGAAATGAAGTTTTGATTTTATGATGTTTCAAGTGTGATACTGTTTTTTACTCTGTACATTTTGCCTGCAGCTTCAGGATTTCTTAGTTCTAACGCGCGGACTACTTGCAGCTTTTAATCTTCAGCGCATGACTATTATAGTGTTTTCTTTCTGACCTTTATACCACAATCTATTGGAACTATATCTACGCCAATACTTTTGCAATTTGGGCTTCTGCCTTATGAGAAATGTTCCTTCAATTTTTCCTCTTGTATTTTATATTATTCCTCGTTGTATCATCTCTAATAATCCATTATCTTTTCAGTAATGTCAAAAAACCAAGTTGCTTTTACCCCATCCCTCAAGCAGCAGATTGCATTATGCGAGTGGTTGAAAGTGCCAATGCGCCTGTCATTTATCTTTCCACAGATGCAGCAGAAAGTGAAACTGATTTGCTTCAGTCACTTGTTGTGCTTAATAACAAGCCTGTTCCACTTGTAAAACGCCCAGCTCGTAATTCAGTAGAAAAATGGGATGCTCTATTATACAGGCATGGTATTGAGGGAGATTCTCAGGTGAGATGATAGTGCTCTTTCTTGTGATTTAAGCTGTAACATTATTGTTTCACTAATCCATATATGGCCTTGGATTGTTATGGAAACTTTAAAACAGTTATGACAACACATACCGTTCATTTTGCTTTCTTTTTGCTGCTGTTGTGTACTTTATCTTCTGTATCAGTCTTCGGTTTTTCTTTCAGCGGCCCAGCTTGACTCATAGGATGATGGTAGTGACCCCAACTAAAGCGAAACGTTATCTTTCTATACAGTAATGGATATTACTGCATGCAGAGTGATGTGCCTAGTTATTCTAATTGTTGAGACTCAAAATCTCAACTATGACTTCTCTACGAAACAGATCATCTGCATATCAATATGTGTGTCTTACTCTCTTCTCTTTCTATTCATAGATAGATAGAGAGAGATTGGTATCTACGTTTAAAATCTATAGCAAAAAATATGATCTTTTAGTTTGATCTGCAAATGACAGGTGAAGTGTAGCCTGTAGAGAAGACGGATCCAAAAATCTTACTGTGTAAATATAAGTCTATTGCTTCTGTTATTCTACCTCAACGTGTTGCTTTCAGGAAAGAAAAATGACAGCTTAACGAACCTTAGGCCATGTGATACTCAAGTTGTTGCTTTCAGTTTTCCATCGGATGATCTCTCACTTGCTCTGGGTAGCAGCTTCTGAAATAGGTTTTCAGTGTCCCGGGCCACATTTTTTTGCCAGTGTACCGGGCCACATATTAGTTGGATTTAGTGTAGACACAAAATTTACACAGTTTTAGTTACATACATCACTCTCTTTCAAAAATTCTAACTGCACTTTCCATCATGCTTCTTTTGGGATAAGGCAATGAAAATAAAATTAAATGAAAAGCATTGAGATATGTTATGCGTGCTAATAGAAAATCCTACCGATCGTTGGTATTGCCCGCCATCAAATTCTTCTGCTGATTTGCATCATGAATATTTTGCAATTAAGGTGGAAGCTATGTTGGATAAGACTATATGTGCCATGTCCAGTGTGTTCATTGGAGCTCCGGGTTCTACTTTCACCGAAGACATCTTGCGGCTTAGAAAGGGCTGGGGATCAGCATCAGTGTGTGATCAGTACCTATGCCAAGGCGAGGAACCAAATATTGTTGCGGAAATTGAATGAAGTTACTGCTGGTACAAAACTTATTCATGGACCCCTGCCATTTATTACTGCGCCATTTCTGTTTTATAATAGGTTTATTTGAAATTTGTCATGTATTGATTCCCACTCATGTATGATAATAGCATTGGCGATTTTGTCTCATAAGCGTTATTCCTTATCGATCTCTATTCTTTCATCACACAGATTGTTTGTACTATGATAACTTGGTTCTCAATTTGGCCCTAATGCAATTACTGTCCCTTCATCATCTCTCCTCTAGAAATGAAAAATGTTGCTGCCGATGAATTTTTGGTAGATGAAGTTTAAATTTTGAACTTTCTGCTTATTACCTATACTCAATTTAAACCACACCTTATCTGGTTATGAAGGAAAGGCCAAAAGGCATTTCAAGAAGTCATGTAAATTTTCTTTGTAATCTTGCATGTTCTTTTCTTGATGCGGTCTTTCTTTCAAAAGCAGTTCTTCACAGCTTGGACTCTATGAAGAAGGTCTCGAGCTCTTGAGAATTTTATGCAATTTACTGTTTTGATATTATTGCAGTGTGAATTGAGTCCATACTAAAACTTAACAGGTAAAAATCCACACTAAAACTTCACGGGTAAAAAATACTTCTGAGAAATTTTAATATGTTTGTTTAGGATTATTTAAGTAATCAATATTTTTGAAAACGAGGAGATGCAATAAATGAAAGAATATTTTGATAGAAATATGAATATATCATTATGGGACAAAATCCATTAGACTATTCCCTGGCAAAAAAAATCCATCAGACTACTGCGCCCTCGAAACATTTCTCATTCTTCCATTTCACGATCCGATAAGTTAAACTAAATAATGTAATCACAATATAACAAAAAATCATGTGCATAAAAAGGGGGGGACCTTTGATATTCATTCTGATAATTCTAAAAATATAATTTTTCATTAAAAGAAAAGGCTAAAACAAATGTGATGCAGGCTAAAAGAGGAAATATGGAGAAAAGAGAGGGCTCTTAAAAGAACAGTTTTTCCCTATAGATACGAGGTACTATTGTGTATTAAATTTAGGCATTTTTTTTGATAAAGATTTAAAAATTGATTGGTCAAATTATGAATTAACATTTTTAATTAGACCTAACTCCTATAGTTAAAATAACAATTAACAATTGGGAGTAATGCAAATTATGCAACTTTTTTTTTTGGTCAAAACAAATTATGCAATTATTATCATTGAGAGCATAGTGTTGAATTTTACTGTAAATGGTATAACAAAGCCAGTAAATTCTTTCTGTATTTATTATTATCTTTTGAATGTTTTGATTATGGTTGTCACCAAAAGTTAAGTCACCTCCATTCCGTCGTACTTAATATAATTATATTCGAGGTACTGTTAGGTGTAAGATGTGAACAATTTTTCTAAAGAGAATTCGACATTAATTTATCAGGCTGGGAAGAATTAACTACTTCTATTAAACTTTTCTAAACCTTCCTTCTCCTAGAAAAGGATTTGATTAATAGAGCGATTTTTGTTTGATATTTTGCCATACATACATACTTTTTTTTTTTGCCAACTACGTACACTTACATTATACATACATGTATACAAGGGTGTATAAATGTATTTCTTGGATGGAAAGTCACCTTGCTCCGGTTTGGCGTCGCCGCTTTAAATTAGCAGTCCCACCTAGTTTTTCTCCCTAGCTTCTCTTTGCCGGATTGGCGGAACGCTGTACCCCTCTTGCATAAGAGCCCAGCTAAACCCAAACAGAATCATATTTTCAGGCTTTCAGCCTCGACTTCCTTCTCAAGTAAACTAAAGAAAGCTTACATCTTTGTCCGAGGAGAAATCTAATTTGGAAAAATCACATCAATGGCAACCGATCACGAGGACGACATCAAGGACGAGAAGAACCCCCGTCCCCTCGACGAGGATGACATTGCCCTGCTCAAAACCTATGTAAGTCGTTTTCGAAATCCCTAACTTTCGATCTTTTGCTCCATTTCTTTTGGTTTTGTAGATCTACGTACTTGCTTGAGTCTTCGATTTTCGGTGGATATTAATTTCAATGTTACCTCAAGCTCAATTGCAGTTTAAACTTTGCAACTTACTGCTAATGGGCGTCATCAAGCGGCGAATTTAATAGTCATCTACTTTGTACTTTAATTAACTTGGCGCCATTGCCTTAATCTCAATAGTCTGCGCGGGTCAGTTTAATGCGGTTAATTTGAAGCTCCCCTTGGGTTTAGAAATACTGTTTATGAAAGTTGAAGGGTTTTCCCTTCCCGAATTAGTTAGACTTGCTGGGTCTCAAGAATATGGGAAGTTAAGTTAATTTATAAAGAGTGACTGAGTTTCCACTACACACTTTAGAATTATATGAAGTATAAAGTAGTGTTGGTGAGGAGTGTCTTTCATCCTTTCCTCTTAATTTGTAAGGCAAGTGATATTGGTGTTTCATTGCCACGAGCCACCCTTCTGATTAAAGTTGTTCAATGCTTCAATGGTTAAACTTATATATAAACGCATATGCCATACCTCTTCTAATATCCTATTTTTGGTATGACCTCATCCTTAGTGACTTAGTTTATAGAAATTATTTAGAAGTAAATATTGGTCTGTGCAGGGTCTGGGACCTTATTCCACAAGTATAAAAAAGGTGGAGAAGGAGATCAAAGAGATGGCAAAGAAAGTCAATGATTTATGTGGTATGTTTACCATTTGCTTTGTTAATCTTACTAAGATGCATACCAGTGCATTTGGTACTTCGGGGGGAAATGCAATATGGATTTGGGATGTGTTTTCTAGTTATATAGTAGTGTACAGGTGCATGTGCATTTGCACCTTGCCGCTAACTCGTTTTGTTTAATAATCATCATTAATAAATGTCAGAGTGAATTATGCTTCACATTCATATACTAATTTTTCCTGTGTTTATAACTTCTATATCATGTTGACTGTAGGATTTATGTCAGAGAACTAGTTGGGTGCTAGCTGATAGATTCCTGAAGACTTGACTAGACGTGTACATGCTAGTTCGAATGGAACGACACTATTAATTCTAGTTCATGTGCTAGTGACATATCTTACTAATTTATTTCCATATTGCTTGTTAGATTGTTGCAGTTTTTTAAAATATGGATATTATTTATCTATTATGTGCTTATCTTGTGTGTGGTCATTCTTACATTTTTTTTATAAAGTTTAAGTGGTCCCTTAATAAGATGATGTACTCCATTTTTATTTGAAATCTTGTAACTATGCTGCTATGATTGCTACTGATTGTTGTAATTGCATGTGCTGCATGCCAATAACACTGCATTCCTTGACTTGACATGCTTTGTATAATGTCTAGGTATTAAGGAGTCTGATACTGGTTTAGCTGCACCAAGTCAGTGGGACCTTGTTTCTGATAAGCAAATGATGCAGGAGGAGCAGCCTCTTCAGGTGGTATCTTTTTCTTTTTTATTTTGTTCAGAATTTTTTTTACAATTGTAGGAACAGCTAACTGTGACTGTTGATTGAATAGGTGGCCAGGTGTACAAAGATAATAAATCCAAATTCTGAAGATGCCAAATATGTTATCAATGTTAAGCAGATTGCAAAGGTGCCCTTGTTTGTAGCAATATTTGGTCTCTTTATCATGTCCGCTGGAATTTTTTAACACCAAGTCTTCAATATCCCTTGGTGATTAGCTTTGTTGTATGCTTTGTAAGATGCTAGTGCAGCTGCACCTTCCCATTCTTTCCTTCAGTAGATAGGCCTAATGTGATCCTTCTATGATTGACAGTTTGTTGTTGGGCTGGGCGACAAAGTCTCCCCCACTGACATTGAGGAAGGAATGCGTGTTGGGTATGTTCCTTTTTGGTCGGTTTACATGTCAAAAAATTACCAAGAAAGGGTGTTGCTTCAATGCAATCTTTTGTTGACCTTCATTCTATCATTGCAGGGTTGATAGAAATAAATATCAGATTCAGATTCCTTTGCCTCCAAAAATTGATCCAAGTGTTACCATGATGACAGTGGAAGAGAAGCCAGATGTGACTTATAATGATGTCGGTGGCTGTAAGGAGCAGATTGAAAAGATGCGAGAAGTAAGTGATAGACGAAAGTTTCATCTATAAGTATTAATAACCAAAGAGAAAGCGGTGTGGCGCTAATTTTAAAATTTTCCCTTCTAGGTAGTTGAACTTCCTATGCTTCACCCAGAGAAATTTGTCAAGCTTGGAATTGATCCTCCAAAGGGTGTTCTCTGCTATGGCCCACCAGGAACTGGCAAAACGCTTTTGGCTAGGGCTGTGGCTAATAGAACTGATGCCTGTTTCATTAGGGTCATTGGGAGTGAGCTAGTTCAGAAATATGTTGGTGAGGGGGCTCGGATGGTTCGTGAACTATTTCAGGTCAACATCTAATATCTGTGATCTTGCTTTAATAATTGTTTTGATGTCCTGAATCCTGATACCATCTGACCAAAATTTTGCTTCCTGTAGATGGCCCGATCAAAGAAGGCGTGTATTGTGTTTTTTGATGAAGTCGATGCAATAGGAGGTGCCCGCTTTGATGATGGTGTTGGTGGGGACAATGAGGTTCAGCGTACAATGCTTGAAATTGTGAATCAGCTCGATGGGTTTGATGCTCGTGGAAACATCAAAGTTTTGATGGCAACAAACAGGTTGGATGTCTCAATCTTACATTTTTTTCTTGGAAATTTCCTTTATTACATTCACTTTAGGTGCCTAGATTTGTGTGCTTTTTAGAGTGTGAAGATTTTAATAACCAAAATTAGCTTTATGATTACTTTCAAGTGTTTCTTTTTCCTTTATAGTTGTTTTTTACTTCTCATCATATCATGGTTTATTATTAAGGCAACTTTTGTTCTTTTCACTTCCTTGATTGACTGACATTTTTTAGCCATATTCTATATTCTAAATTCTACAATGATTTCGCATTATTTTTTCTGCCATGTTTTTTTTATTTTTAAGAAAGAAAGAAAGGCAAAGAAAATGGAGAAAAAAGGGACTCACCCTCTAAAATTGTGGATATTTAAACCTTTTAATCAAAGCTTTATGGTGTGTCATTAATTGTAATATGCCAACATTTTCCTGAATCTGGGCCGTCCCAACAACTTCATGAGAAATATCGCTCTGGTCAAAGTTGCACTTTCAATGCATTTTGTGTAATGGTTCTTGGCATACATAGTTTTAATTAAGCATCGCATCTGCTGAGTGCAGCAAATTATTTGATATTAATGGCTTCTTACACAAATCATAGGCCTGACACACTGGATCCTGCCCTACTTCGACCTGGACGTTTGGATCGTAAGGTTGAGTTCGGTCTCCCTGATTTAGAGAGCAGGACTCAGATATTCAAGATACACACCAGAACCATGAACTGTGAGAGGGACATCCGATTTGAACTTCTCGCCCGCCTTTGCCCAAATTCCACTGGTAAGAAACCCCTAAAAATGTTTGACAATTAGTGCTTTTGCACTTGCTTTTCAACTATCAAAACATTGAAGTCATTGTTCCACTTGGCATGCTTTCTATGTTTAACTTGCTCAGTTTTGGAGGGTTTCTGCAGCTTCCTTTCCTTTCCTTATGTTCAGTTCTATAACCTCAATCTAAGTATACTGACTCAGATAACTTTTTTTGTCTCCAGGTGCTGATATAAGGAGCGTATGCACTGAAGCTGGCATGTTTGCCATCCGCGCCCGAAGGAAGACTGTAACAGAGAAGGACTTCCTCGATGCAGTGAATAAAGTCATTAAAGGGTACCAAAAGTTCAGTGCAACTCCCAAGTACATGGTCTACAACTGAGTTTATTATTCTTTTTCCCTTCCCTGCTTTTG
>JANTPZ010089959.1:0-10704 GCA_025593235.1 Vachellia pachyceras
CTGGGGTTCATATTTTTATCTTCAAGACTGACTATATTTCATCAATAATGCAGGAAGAGATTGTAGATGAGACAGATGAATATGTTGATGTCCACAAGAGGTAACAGAGTAAAAGAAAATTTTAAAAGATACAGGTTCATAAATAAAGGAAATTGTTACAAATCTTAATTTGGATGTTCTATGATCATCATTTTGCAGAATTCGTGTGGCGGCGGCTGCTGCTGCTTCCTCAGTGGCGCGGGCTCCATCAGTCCGGAGGCTGACAGGCCAGAAGGCAGCAGTAAGAGATTTCTTTTTATACTCTATCAATTGGTTGTCCTTTCTTCCACAGTTGCAGTATTATTTTTCTTTTTGTCAACGGAAAATCCTCATTAAATCCAATGGAAATGCATAAACACTAATTCAGGTCTAAACTTTTATCAAATCTCTAAAAGGCCTGTAGACCTTACTAGGGATTTCTGAATGTAGTTAAAAAACCATAATACCTCTGTCATTAAAAACAAAAATTGAAGGTATGCATGTGCCAATTTTTTAATACAAATTCTTTTCACCCAATGCCAAAATCTACATCTCGTTGAATTATTGGGATCTCAACTTTTGATTTGAGTTGACTTCCAATAATATTGAGAATATATTTTGATAATTTCTCTTTTAACATTAACTTTTGAATTGCTATCTTATTCTTAATTTTTGTAGAACAATTGCTATGAAATGTTTGTGCAAAAAATGTGCTTTGAATGACAATTTGTATATTGCTATTTTGTTTTGAATTTTTTTGCTATTTTGTCTTAATTTTTTACTATTTTATTCAATTTTTATTTATTGTTATTTTTAATATACAAACAAGCAACAAAGTATATGAACATTGTAGAAATTATTATGGTGAGAAGACTTGTGCACAATTTCCAAGAAAATTAAGAAATAAAGGGAAGGTATGGAGTAAGGAGGAAGATCTCGTAGAAAAAAATTAGTGAGAGAATGGGTTAGGCCAAAAAAGAGAAAAAGGAAGAGGGTGTATACGTGAAATCACAAAATTAAAAAATACCAAATGAGACTTATAGGCTTTAAAAGTGTAGGTCTAAATTAGAATTTGTGTGTTTTGGCTGGATTTATTTAGGATTCTCCCTTTTATCAATGCCATTGGCATTGATAGCCATTCTAATTAGCGACTGTATGAATATGATCCATTAGAACTTAATTTGAACTAGGAGCCTTAAAATAGAGAGACATGCTTTTGGTGTGAGAAATTATTGTCCCAAGCATTATCTGCAGAAATTAGTACGACAGGATAATGTGCCTCTAAAGAGATTTGAAATTCAACTGAGAGAAGTAATAACTGTGTTTGTATTCTTGTTAGTTTGAGCGGAGGACATTATTGTTGTGATCCAGGCCGCAATGAATTTCATGAACGTCCATCAGATATGGAAAATTTCTGACTCAAAAACTCCATGTCATTGCTGAGTCAGAAATTTTCTATCTGCTTGGCGTATCAGTACAGCTGCATATGCCATCATCAATGAAACCAAGTTTTAACGCTATTCATTTGATGCATGAAAAGATGTACTCAACAATCAAGACAATCGAGACACGGAAGAAGGAAACTTTCCTTCTTTGTCATGATTTAGGTTCCAGCAAATCTTACAAACATAAAACGAACTTGTTTTTAGCAAGTCTGCAGTCAGAGAGCTGCGTACTCACGTTGCCTGAGAATTATTTCTTTAACTTCCACCTTAAACAATTTTTGTCTTATACAGGGAGGTCAAACGAAGCAAGGGCCAACCCGAAAGAAATCCGCTGAAGATAATTTGAATTCTACAAAATCACAAATAGCTTCTGGAGAGCCTCCTTCGAATAGGGGTTGATCACCCCTCTCAAATAAAGGGGTCTGCATCTTGTATCACATTATGGAGTGTGATGTTAATATTTTTGTTTGATCTTCCTGTTATAACAAGTTATTACTTTTTCACTTAGGAATAATTGTTCGAAATTTTGGTTTGGTTCGCAAAAACTAATCCAAACCAAATCAATTGATTTGGTAAAATTGTGAACCTATTAGGTTTAAGATGAAGTTAGTTAGGCCCCGTTTTTCAGTTCGTTGGGCTTGGTCTGGATTTAATTGTCATGCCAACTTAATGTTTTTATATTCAGAAAGTGGTATTCTCTGAAATTTCATACACAATTACACATTAAACAACAGTTCCCTGAATTCAAATCCTTTCATGCTAACACAATTTTAAAATAAGGACTTTTTCTTTTTGTTTGTATTCATGGACAAAGTTGGAGTTTTGAAGAGCGTTCTCTTCAAGTTTCCGCAATATCTCTTGCCCCTTACCGACACTCTCCTGTACTGTCAATACCCCCCATTTCCTGCCCAGATCCTGCATTTGGTTTGGGCAATGACGTGGGACATGTTCAGCATAAAAAACTTCTTGTGGTTATTTAAAGAAAATGGAAATGAATGTATTTTTAAAGTAAATCATGTTTTTAATATTAATTTTTTAGAGATTAATCGAGATAAACATTGATATAAAATTGAGTTTACCTTTTTTTTTTGTACAGATTAAAAACTGAATAACTTACCTAAAATTATTTATTTATACGTGTTGTTAGATTATATGATTATATGTTAGCCGAATCAATTTAAAAAAAATATAAATACACTAATTTGTGTAACTTTCTTGGCTTTTAAAAAAAAGGTCAACAAGGAAAAAGCCATTACTTGAAATATTTATTGTGCCTATTTAAAAAACGGTTTAGAGAATGTATTTTAACATGCATTTATATTTAGATAAATTTTGGATTCGTAGTGTTTATTATGTCAAAAAGAAGTTTTTTTCAAAATATATTTTAAACGAAGTTATCAACTGGCACATTATAATGTAAGGCATGTTTGACAGGGCTTCTACACTCCCTAAAAATACATTCAACAGTGTTTTTCCACAAATTAAAATAATCTTATTCATATATTTACTTCAGTTTACGTAAAAGCAATTTCCTACCACTTTTTTAAACGGGCACATTAACCATGTATGAAGTAATGGCAAAAAAAAACAGAAATATGAATCAAACACAAATAAAGCATTAACCATGTATGAGTCTACGTGAAGCATTCGTCTATGGTAGTGGGGGCACGCCAAAAAGAAACCTCCTCCTCTCCCTCAGCTCTCTACAAATCCCTTTTGGCTGTTCCGCTTCTAAATGCCAGACTTTTGTTAAATGACGAAGCTATGATCACATTCTATTATTCTCGGTGAAAAAGTTTCACATTTATGATTCTCTAACATGCACCACCTTCTGTTCGCCACCGCCAGGACCGTGAGCTCCACCGGCGACACCGACGCTGCCATGCCCTCTTCTTCCTCTTCGTCTTCTTCATCCTCATCATCCAATTCCAAGCCTAAATCCTCAAATCATGCCCACAATTCAAATTGCAACTCTTACTCCCTCCCCTGCAAGCACTCTCCTTCCGCCACCCTTGACCTCCTCATTCTCATTCTCGTCCTCTTCTCCGGTGCTTTTCTTCTTTCTTCTGATTTCTCTTATATCTTCAACTCTCTTTCCCTCCTTCTCTCTCATTTCACACCACAGCCTCACCAATTCCTGATCCCTCAGATTCTAGGGTTCATCACCTTCTTTGTCATTTCGGTCTCGTCAGTTATTTTCTGCTGTGGTGCTCGATCCCGTAAGTGTGGCAAGCCTGGATGCAAAGGACTCAAGAAAGCAATGGAATTTGATTTACAGTTGCAAACGGAGGAGTCTCTCAGGACTGGGTCTGATGAGATTGATAAGCTGCCTTGGAAGGGTGGGAGTGAGAACAATCCCCAGTATGAGTGTCTGAGGTCGGAGCTCAGGAATATGGCTCCCCACAGTGGGCGTGCCGTCTTGCTGTTTCGAACAAAGTGTGGATGCCCTGTTGCCAAGCTCGAGGGGTGGGGACCGAGGAAGGGGAAACGGCATGAGAAGTAAGCTTGATGACTTGTTAACTCAGTTTGGCGAGTTGTGAATGGATCGTGTGTGATTATCTTATGCTCGCTAGTTTCTGACTGCAGTGTGAATCATCTCTGTTTACTGCTTAAACTTACAGTGTCTGTTTGTTTTATATTCTCATTGTGAATGGGCTTTCGTTATTACTGCACAATCTCTAGACAGTGTAATTATGCATAATCTGTTTTGACATCTGCAATTCGAGTTATATAATGGTTTTTGAGGCTTCTGTTTAGGCATCTATCAGTGGTGATGACCCAGATTATGTGCAGTGATTCCTCTTACTAGTTGCTTTGTGTTAGCTGATGATGCCCCTTACCTTATCGCTGAAATGTATCTCAACTCTTAGATGTAAAGCAAACCTAGAAGGGCCGTTTTGATTGTTTAATGTTCATGGCCAATTGGCTGAGTGAGCGATGCAGTTATTGGTGGTTAGCATGTGCTGAAGGGCTTAATACCAGTTCATTTTCTTCACGAGCTCTCAATTTTTCACTGCCATCTGCAGAATTATGTTGGAAAGAATAAAAATAAAAATATTAATGAGACCTTTTTCATCTTACACAGCCTCAATTTGATTAAGTTATTCAATATTTGGCTAGTGGCCTTGGCTAATCCAAGGTAAGAGTGTATTCTTACTAACATTACAATAATAATGGGCTAGCGCCTTACTCCAATCAATCACTTGTCACTTATTTCCAGTCTCATTGAATGAAATTTAGTCGGTGGCACCAAAGAATCTAATTTTCCAAAGCCCAGCTCATAATGATCCCTTGCTCGATGATGTTTTTGGACCTCTCCTTAGGTTTACTTTGGTTATGAACAGATATATTTTGTTTATGAACCTAGAAACTGTTTCTTCAAACAGTGTCAATACGATGTTAATTGGTATTGCTAGTAAGTTTAATTTGTGGTAAAAAAAAGGATAAGCCTTCAGCTTTGTTTCTCCTTGTTTGACAGTTTATATTATTTGTGGCTTTCTTGTAGCATCATGATATTGAACTCTTCTGCATATGTAGTTTGCCTACCCTATCGTTGTCCCCTAATTGCATTTCCAATTCACGGTAGTCCATTTGGCTGTGAACTGTGTTGGCAAGAACTCTCTGGAATGGCCATTTGTTTGTTCTATTGTCCATCATGAACTCTACTTTTCAAACATCTAATGGTAGTTAGTTCATCTGGGGCATCCATCATCATGTATGTGGAAGAAAAATAGTAGTTAGTTCATCTTCTTCATGACTTAATTTAGAAGTTATTGGTTATCCATCCACTTGTCCAAAATTGATGCAGTTGTGCTCTACAGTATGAGTCCAATTATTTTTCAATTTAACTTAATGATTGATGTGAATTTCTCTTTTTGATGCTTGAATAATAATATGATTTTGATGACTTGGGCAGGTCCCTACCCAGCGCAATTCTTAATGGAGGAAGAGATCATCCCTGACTGCTTCTGATGTTTCCCCTGCCAGCACCTTCTTTATATGATTAATATTTTTACGGATCCTCTTCTTTTACTGTAATACAGACTTTTGTTCAGAATATTTTTCCTTATAAAGAAATAGAAAAATCATAATCTGGTTGTAGCCATTCTTCCTTAGTCAGGAGCCAGAGTCTGCGCATCTTGGAGATTTGTCCATCAGCTTTGGAGGGATTATGGGAAATTAAACTACAATAAGTATGAGAAACACCAGATTTATGTTTTGATTAATTGTTGATAAAAGTGTTGAGCCATAAATTACTTCACTTGTCGCACCAGAACTTAGCATTGTTGACTTGGAATTGCCGTGTGGGATTTTGGATTTTGAATGGGATGTTGGAGTATCTAGTTAATGTGAAACGGTCAATCCGCATAAGCATTGATATGGTTGTGTAATTTCCAACTTGTTATATAAATTGAGTCTTACATGGAGTATCTGGTTTAGCATCAGCCTTGAATGGGATTTGGGCAAATTGATTACATTTGTTTGAATTTAACAGATAAATAAATTAAATTATAATTGTGGGGAACTGCGTATTATATGTTGACAAAAAAGAACAGAGAAGGAGGGAGGGAGGGAGTGGATTTAAATTGATTGCGGACTTTAAACTGTATGGATCATGTAGATTTTTTTTTTTTTTCGTAATAGAAGTTTTTATATGTAAGAAGATTATCTTGAAGTCATGTAGCTATATTTTTTCTGTCAAATTTAGCCAATATATTTAATTTTCCCTTTATATTTTTTTTTTGCCAATAATTTTCCCTTTATATGACTGTATAACTCTGAAAGATATATTCTTTTTCAAATGTAAATTTTGAATAAAATTGTGGTGAACGGCAAGCCGGTGAGTTAAATAAATCATTGTCTAAAGTATACTTTTAGTCATTTGTGTTTGCATCAAGTTTCATTTTAGCCCTTTAAGTTTAAAAAGTGCACTTTCAATCCATCAAACTTAACGCCGTTAATTTTTCTTAACGGAAATTGCTGACTCATCAAACTTAATGCCATTATTTTAATTTTTTTATTTTACAAAATTTAAAATATCAAATTTATTATATTATTAAATTAAAATTAAAATGTGAGTATGCTTTGTCAACGTTTTATTGCACAGTCATCAATTAAATTTGATGAATCAGAAATTTCCGTTAAAAAAAATTAACGACGTTAAGTTTAATGGACTGAAAGTGTATTTTTTAAATTTAAAGGATTAAAATAAAACATGACGTAAACATAAAGGACTAAAAGTATGTTTTAACCTAAATATTTTTAGGGTAGAATAAAACTTTGAGTTTTATTTGAAAAAAAGTGCTGGGTTAATTGAAAACACCCTTGTACCCTCAAAACTTGAGTTCATTTGAATATTGAGAGGTCGATGTAAGGGAAAGACAATTGTATTCATTTTTCGCTCGGAGCTGCTGGAGCTGCTTTAATGGTCGCGTCCCATGTTCAATGTTCATTCCTCTTGTACCCAAAATCTCCCCTCGATTTCGAACATTTCCGCTTCCAGTTCTCCTACCCAATCTACGATGGGTTTCTACGACTGCCCCCAAAGTTCCTGCGGTAACTCAGAACCTGGAAGATTACATTCGAATTTTCTTTGATGCCAGACAGAAGCAGAAGCATACTGGGTGCACCTTTGCATTGGTTTCGGCGCTGAAGTCATGTTCCACCCTCTTAGCCTCCTTACAGGGCCGACAATTGCATTGTTTGGTCTTAAAATCCGGGCTCCACTCTCACATATTGATTCGGAACAGTTTGATCAATATGTATGCAAAATGTGGCTTCATTGATGATGCCCAATTGTTGTTTGAAGTTTCTTTTGAGTTGGATCCCGTGTCCTGTAACATTATGGTTGCTGGGTATGTGAAAGCTGGTCGATTAGACGATGCTCGCCATCTGTTCGGCAAAATGCCCGTTAAGGGTTGTGTTTCTTACACCTCCATGATAATGGGTCTTGTTCAAAATGGTTGTTGGAATGAAGCCATTGAGGTCTTTAAGGACATGAGGTCCAATGATGTTATCCCAAATGAGTTGACAATGGTGAATGTGATCTCTGCTTTTTCACACCGTAGCGAAATTTGGAGCTGCCGCATGCTTCACGCCTTTGTTACTAAATTAAACATCGAGGAATTGGTTCATGTGTCAACGAATTTGATGCATGCATATTGTCTATGTTCAGGTATAGAGGAAGCTAGAAGACTCTTCGATTGGATGCCTGAACGGAATTTAGTCTCTTGGAATGTGATGTTAAATGGATATTCAAAGGCGGGCCTTGTTGATACGGCCAAGGAATTGTTTGAGCAAATTCCTGGTAAAGATGTCATTTCTTGGGGGACAATGATCGATGGTTATGTTCGAACAGAATGTTTGCATGAAGCTTTCATGATGTACTGTGCAATGTTACACACTGGGCTGCAACCTAATGAAGTCATGCTTGTAGATTTGGTTTCAGCGTGCAGTCGGATGATGGCAATTAGTGAAGCTCAACAACTGCATTCAACAATAGTAAAGAAAGGTTTCGATTGTTACGATTTTATTCAGACTACGATCATCCATTTTTATGCAGCTTGTGGAATGATGAACCTTGCCTATTTGCAATTCGAGGTGGGTGTAAAGGATCACCTTGAATCATGGAATGCCCTCATTGCAGGATTTGTTAAACGTGGAATGATAGATCAAGCAAGGAGAATCTTTGACGAGATGCCCGAAAGAGATGTATATTCATGGAGTACCATGATTTCTGGCTACTCACAGACTGATCAACCTAATATGGCTCTAGAACTCTTCCATGGAATGGTTGCTCGCGGGATCAAACCAAATGAAATCACAATGTTGAGTGTACTCTCTGCAATTTCCACTTCAGGTGTGTTGAAGGAAGGAAGATGGGTTCATGAATACATATACAATAACAACATCCTTTTGAATGACAATCTATGGGCGGCTCTGATTGATATGTATTCAAAATGTGGGAGCATCAACACTGCGTTACAATTGTTTAATCAGATTCAAGACAAAACGTCCACTGTGTCACCATGGAATGCAATCATCTGTGGGTTGGCCACACATGGACATGCAAATATGTGTCTGGAGATTTTCTCTGACCTGCAGAGACGCGACATTAAACCCAATTCAATTACATTCATAGGAGCCCTCAGTGCTTGTTGCCATGCTGGGTTGGAGGAGTCGGGGCGGAGAATTTTTCAGAGCATGAAGAGTGCGTATGATGTGGAGCCAAATATAAAGCATTATGGTTGTATGATTGATCTCCTAGGTAGAGCCGGAAAGTTAGAAGAAGCTGAGGAATTAGCAAGGAACATGCCGATGAAGGCTGATATTGTGATATGGGGAACTTTGTTAGCAGCATGTAGAACTCATGGGAATTTGGAAATAGGTGAGAGGGCCGCAAGAAGTTTGGCGGCGTTGGAGCCTTCTCATGGTGGAAGTAGGGTTCTGTTATCGAACATATATGCTGACGCCGGACGGTGGGAGGATGTATCGATGGTAAGGAGAGTCATGCAGACCCAGAAAACGAATAGAATGCCTGGCTGTAGTGGTTTTTTAAGATGAAGAGAATTCCCCTTCTATCACACGTTCACTTGAATCTAGGACAGGTTTCTCACAACACATGATTTTTCGATTTCTTTGTCAAAATTAGCCCCGATCATTTATATTTACAAGGGGAATCAGATTTGCTGATATGCATTATATATTTAAAACACTTTCAAATCTGAAATCACCCTGTATTACGGAATGCTATATCTGCTTATCCCGTCGCCAACTCGCCATAACGCGGTTGATGGTGAGATGTTATCAATTAATTATCAGTAAAACATAGTAAACTTGACAGCTTAAGATGGACATCTACAAAAATTTTCATTCTCGGGTGATATTTTTCCAAGAGAACTATTCACAGAGAAAGGAACTTACAACTGCACAGCTTAGGAGCAAGAAACTAATGTACAAAATGCAAACATAGTGAACCCTAGATGGTTATAAAGGAGGAAAAAAAATGGTCACATTTCAGTGTCAATTATGATCTCAGCTGCAGCACCCATCGTACCCAAGCCGCCAGCACTCAATAAAGCAATGGCAAGCTTCTCCTCGTTCAATTGCCTCAACCCATTGCTCAGTCTCTTCAACACATCTACATCTACTTCCAGAACCCAATTTGGTGTGCAACCTACCATAAGGCTCACAAACCCTGATACGTAAGCACGCCAAGTCGCTGAATCACAGCCGAGTGATATCTTACCGTCAAGAGCACTAGCTAGAAACTCCACGTGGATGCCCAGAACATTCGGACGTCTCTTTGATGCCGATGATGAAGAGTCAACTCCCCAAGCAAAAGCTCCACAGAGAACTGCAAAATAAGCCAGTGCATATCCTCCAAGCATTGCAACCATTCCATCTGACTTTTCTTCCAGATCAGATCTGTGAACAGCTATAAACCATGAAGGCAATGTCTCTTTTATTAATAATTGAACCAGCATCAAACCCCCAGATAACCATACTAAAGAGGCCCCAAGTGCAGCTGCAAGTTTCACGCGAGTCATTGATGCAGCCAGAGAAACCTGCCCATATCTAATGCCATCTTTGGCTGCTTTTAACTTTTCCAACCTCTCCTTAGGGAGCCCACCATATACAATTTCTCTCACTGAGTGCATCAAGATGGAAACGATCTCTTCTGTCAAGAAGACAACATCTCTTAATGACCGATAAACACGTAGATATAGAATTCCAGGAGCAACAGGGCTGATCCCTCCACATAAATGGGATTTAAATCCATGGCCGAGAAGGGCTCCAACACCACCGTTGCATGAGACAAGAGAACTATTCATGCCAAGGGTCGCTGTGAAGCAGCTTTTAAGAAGTTGAACTACTGCATCACTGTTGTGAAGGAAGACAGTTCGAGATGCTGAGAAAACAAGAAAGTCACTCCAACGCTTTGCCTTTTGGGTCCACAGGGAAGCCACGATTGGCATGCAAGGCCATGGACAACCTGCAGCAAGGGACTCCAATGCTGGACCAGCCAAATTAAGAAAACGCTCTGATGCTTTGTCAATTTTGTAGGTTATAGTAAGGCTTACAAAAGCAGCCAACGGTAGCGGAAGTGTGGAAGGAGAGCTTCCCCCTGTGGAAAGGATGACCTCTTGTTCATAACACTGAAGTAGATATTGAATAAGATGGCAGAAAGAAATGAGGTGTGGGAAGACATGCAAAACATCCACTGGATACTCAATTAAAG
>JANTPZ010089963.1:0-18784 GCA_025593235.1 Vachellia pachyceras
AAAAATGAGAAAACTGAAACATTACTGTCAGACAATTAATTTAAAGCAAAATAAAGCACGGTCAAGCAGAAAGTTACAAATGAAAGCAAGCCTACAGGAAAATGAGGAGCATGGATAAGCGAACTAACAGTGATATATATACTCAAAATCTCTTACGTGATGAAGCTTTCCGATTCTACAAGGGGTGAAGCGAGGATTAGAGAGAGAACAAAACGCTGAAGGAGAGGATGAGAGCGAGAGGCTCGCAGGGATTTTAGGGATGTTGGATTTGGGGATTTTCTTTCTTTTAAAAAAAAAGGAAAAAAATAAATTCAAATAACTAACGACCAAACTCTAAAATTTAGTGTCCGTACGTTATTTTGAAAAAAAAAATATCCACAATTATACAACAACTTGTAAACCTTTTTTTAAACAAAAAAAATTATCCCTACCAGTTCTTACCCCTCTTTTCTTATTATTATAATTCATTTTAACTAATTATCACCTACAACTGAAAATTGTTAATTGAGTCATTAAATATATCCTAAATTGATAAAAAAATTAAGTGTTTTCCTCTCTAAGCATGATTTGATTATTTTTTGCTCAAGTAAAACATTAAAAGATCTAGAATTTAAAGGCACTGCTGGATATTAGAAAAATGAAAATTTTGCAGAAAATAAATTATATCTTAACGGAAAACATTTGCTGAATTTTTTATTCATTTTTTTTGTGGAAGAAATTGTTTATCCAAACAAGTGACTTCCAATAGGTCTAATTTTCTAAAACTTGAAAAGAAGACTGAAGTTTTAATCCAAATAAGTTGGCTCTAAAACATATCATACCACAGTTAAGATTTTGATGTGAATCTCACCTCCAATGAAATTGTCGTATTGCTTGACCATGAAAACTAATTCAAGATCTACAATGTTACTTCCTTCTGTAATTGTATTTGTGCGGGGGAAAAAAAGGATCATCCTTGTTAATTAGGATTATAATGTGTTCTAGTTATACGTGGGTGTGTGTGTTAAAAGGCAAAGAAAGTTCCACATTACTTAAAACAATGAAAGTAAGAAGAAAAAGTCTCACATTGCTTAAATCAATGAAGACTCTAGTCATATAGAACCTATAAATACAACGATCCGCAATTGAGGAAAATGCACCAAGCTCTCGACCAAGTTTTCCGACCTTTCTCTCTTCCCTTCCTCTTTGCTTCCAGCTCTTTAGTTTATGTTGTTCTACTACCTTGCTCCGGTAAGAAGGGTCAATTTAATCCTAAGGAGTTGCCAAGTTATAGCGGAATAACTCTTTAGGACAGTATCATCGGACGCGATTCAGATCATTTATTTTTCTACATATTGTTATTATTTTCCTACAATCTAAGAGTTATGCTGCAACTTTTTTTACCTGCAAATGTTGCTACTAACAATATGACCACAACATTGTGAAGAAGCTGAAGAATCCACAAAGTTATTTCAGATTTTAAGTGCAACATCCAACAATATGTACCTTCCATATCACAAACTGGTGAATTCTTAGTCAGAGATTGATGATGATGATGATGATGATGATGATGATGATGATGATGAGCAAGATGGAAAAGCTAAAGAAGCAAAGGATCAAGCCTGTCGTATTTTCTTGATAACATGTTGCGTAGGAATGATCAAGCCACTATGAAGAGCCATATACCTTTTTATCCGTAGAAACATTTGAGTATAATTATGACGTAGTTGCAGTAACCCTGAACAGTTTATAACATGTGTGTCAATCAACTGAATAGTTGATAACCCTCAACAGTTTATAACATGTGTGTCAATCAACTGAATAGTTGATAACCCTGAACAGTTTTTCCAAGGTAATCATGATCCCTTATGTTCCTTCTCAAGAACAGACTGAGCATAAAGCACAGACGATAGTGATCAAGTTATGAAAGTATGCAGAAATTTCATTTCATAGTCCAGTATTCATTCATGGAGAAATAAAATCTCCTGGTATATTTTTCCAGTGGTGACATTATTGTTATTCTTCGTAAGTATGAAGTCTAGGAATTGCTCATAATTTCCCAGATCCAGATCGACCTTCCAAGCCAAGCGACAAAGGCAACAAAATAATTAGTCAATGCTATATCAACTTAGTACATTCATTCAGGTACGAACAGTATTTGTGGAAGGAATGAAACCTCTCCACCATCATCAAGAACAAACAAAAACTTCTCCATGTTCAAAAGGAGACATGGTATGTACCAACATTTATATTCAGGTATGGATCTGTAAATAGTATAGGGAACAGATGCATAAGGAAGCTGCAAATTATTTTATTTGCTCGTATATCCCTACGGGGAAGCAACAAAATAATGAGAATTACAATAAGAAGAGCATGCAGAAGCAAACAGTACATACAAAAACAGGCTTGACAAGAAACCAATCCAATAGTGAAGTGCTCTGAAGCATAAGCTACATACATAATTGATTAGATTCAAGGTATTAAGCTTAGTGAAGTATAACTAACTCCATTTCTGAGACGAAAGCTGTAAGGATTGTAAACCGGGAGAAAGGTAGAGTCGATTACGCTGCCATCAGAGTTAAGCTTCCCGGAGGTGTGTGGGTGCCCTTCCAAAAGATTCTTGTAAGGTAAATGTGTTTAAGAAGCTGCTTAAGAAGAAAGTGCTCTTCACCTGCGACGTAATCTGTTAAATCGCGTCTAATTTATCATTCTCAATAGAAACTCATGAACAATAAACCCAAGTTAAAGCTGCAATCAAATAATGAATAAGGGAAAGGAGTAGACTTGTTAAGCGCCTTTGCCAATTAAAGTGTCGACATTTAGATTAGCGGTGGAAGTTACTTCTCTAATTTGATTTACAGTTTACAAGAGAAGTATGTTAGAAAAGTTTTATCTCAATTTAAGTGGATATCATTGATAATAGAACATTCAAGAGTAAAATAAATTAATCACGCTCAACAAGAAAAGACCTATTTTTCAAATTGGCCGGTTCTGGTCTGACACCAATTATTTTTTTATAACAGATTAATTATATAGAATGAAGAAAATGTTACGACAAAGATTGGTATTGTTTATTTAGTGATATGGGGAATCAATAAAACCTCAATTTTTTATGAAGTGATTAAATAGAAAAATATGTAAATAGCATATCGATACCATTTTTCAAAGTGCCACTAAAATCAAGAGGGACAAGAAGACCATTAAGCAAATCATTCTTGTATTTGACCACATGTGGTTCAAATATGTTTGTAATGATCCTAGCCATAATAGAATATTTTGTTGTAAAAGCCAGAAAATGAGCGCAGAAACAACTTAATCTGATATAAAAGTGATCCGGCCACAGATGAAAGTGTAAAAATTTGTCATTGTTAGGCCTTGAAAACATATCAAAACAATTGCAATTTCCAATGATTGTACTATAGGGTGCAACCCATGGTCGTTCTCTAGGAGCCTCGTGTGCAATTAGTTAAATTAGCTTATGATTACGTTTGCCTCAAGGTGAAAAAACCGTTTTTGATTTCAAACTTGTATTGAATTGAAATATAAAATAAAGTTTCTTTTTGAGTTTTTGGATTTTGGGAATGCAACTAAAACAAATTGGAAAAACGCAGAAGTTGTTTGATGATGAATTCTCCCTGGAAATGGTTCAAACTATCATGGTTTGCAAATATAAGGTAGAGTAGTAGTTTCGCACTAAATTTCATAATAAAAACCCCCAACAACTCGCTGGGTTAGAAATTCCATGCAATGAACTCCATTCCATGAAACCCTTTAAAAACACTTAGTGTGTGTAAAGAAATTGCCAAGTGAAAAATCCAATTCAAAACATTATCGCCTCATATATCAAGCACAACTAGGAAGATAAGAAAGAGCAACAAAGATTTCATTGAATAGGTAGAAATTATACCTTACACTACCAAGTCAAACACAAAGCAAATCAATACATAATTAATCCAAGTTTGACACGACCATAACCAAGTATTTAAGTATGAATCACTAGTCATAAATCAGCAATTAAGTAATCCAATATAAAAATATAGATTAAACTACTGCTCCCCTTTTGAGCCCTTGAACCCAATCCTTATCCATCTCCAAGAGGAAGGAAGAGGTTTAGCTGCTTATGGTAACTAGCTCAACACTCGTGATGGAGGAATAAGAATGCATGATGGTCTTGAAGTGAAGAATGAAGGTGGTGGCTAGGGTTATGGATGAGAGAAGAGAGAGTAGAGAGAAAATGTGGAAGAGAGTGAATTAAAAGAGTGTCTGCTGCCTTCCCCTTGGCATCGTGCAAAAATTACCCTAAATAGGGTTTCTCAACCATTTTGGGTCGGGTAAATGATATGGTTCAGTTATTCTTTCTATTTGGAGCCTCATCTGGTTACTGATTCGCGATATTCACCTTAGCGAACCTCTCCTAAGAGTCCTTCTGTTTGCATGCTTGATCATTGGCCTCGGCGAAGGAAGAATTGCGTCGCGGTGAAATGTTTCAAGGCTGCCTCCTCACGTTCTTTGCCAGAGTTCCTGAAATGAAATAGCAAAGATTTGAAGTATCTCTTTCTCATTATTAGAATTAAGTGCAAATATATCGTATTTTCATGGCAAGTGCACCCAAAATCCAGCTAATCAAAACAAACAACTCTAGTTTCCAAATTAAGCTCAAGATAGGTCATGATGGGCCAAAGTTGCATCAAATACTTTGGAAATTCAGGAAAAAGAAGTGAAGAAATATGGATCAATCAAAAGGTTTAGTCACAGAGCTTAGTGTCAACGTTTCAACATTACAGCTGATAAAAAAATGTTAAGAAAAGAAGCAATAGCATCATATAGAAGGAGATGAATCAAAAGAACAGTAAGAAAGTTCATGAGAAAGGAAGAAGAAAGTCTCTACAAACATAGGAGAGTCACTGAAAAATTCAACTGCCCTGCTCAATCCATAACTTCTCTTAGTATAGCCATGATCCTTCAAGTCTTGATTAATTCCATTCCTTAAAGTAGGGGTGAGCAAAAAGCCCCGACCTGCCCACGCCCCACCACTGTTAAGCCCATTTAAACCCGCCCAATTAAAACCCGTCACGGGCGGGTTCAAAAAGGGCAGGGTGCCCCATAAACGAGACGGGACACGGGTTCACCCATGGGGTGCTCATTCCCGCACGTTATACCCGTTTAGTTTTTTTTCCCTTTCCAAGCCTTCAAGAGTTCAAGGGCCAAGTCTTCAAGGATCCAAGTCTTCAATGCTCCAGACTCCAGTCTTACTCTTGACCCAATCCACTTCAGCCCTTCTACACATTTCAAGGGTTCAACCCTTCAAGTCCACACTCCTCCGCCTCCCACAGATTCAACGCTCCACTGCTCTAGTCATCATCTCTTGCTCCCTTCGTCCCTCGTCAATCGCCATGGTAATATATTCCGGCTGGCTGAGCTGCTGCAATGGTAAGAGTTTAGAGGAAGAGCGTCGCCACCGGGCTCACCAGCTCGCGAGCGTTGCCATTTGCCTACAGCCCCAGGCTCCCAGCTCGTGAGCGTCGCCACCGGCCAACCGAGAAGGACTCGCCAATCGCCACCAACACAACCCTCGTGCATTGCCACTTGCTAATCGCCACCAGCCAACCACTCGTCGCACGTCGCAGTCCCAAGCCCCCAAGCGTCATGCCATGCTTCCAAGTCCAGGGCTCCACTCCACTTCCACCCGTCAGCTTTGCCTTCAAGCTCCTACTCCAGATCCAGTAGTCTCAAGTCTCAACTCCTGTAATGTTGAATTTTAAATGTTGTTTTCTTGTTTTTTGGATCTAAAATGTCGCTGCTATTGTATTCATTGGTGCTAAAATGCTGCTTTGTTGCCGAAATTGCTTAATGCTGATGTTTTGGTTGCATTTCCCCATGTGTGCGCGCGCTCTGCAACCTGTAAATCAGGGAGGGGAAAATGAGGGTTCTTATGCGGGTAACCCCATTACCCGTGACAACTGCTCTGTTTAGACCCTACCCATGGGTATGGTCTAAACGGGTTACACCACAGGTACGGGGTGTCCCATACCCCTGGTCTGCTTAACGGGCGAGGTACGGGATGCCCCCAGGGCAGCCCCGCCCGCTCGTTGCACACCCCTACCTTCAAGTCCAAACTTTTAGGCCTATCATGTGCAAGCTTTGGCCCATTTTTGTATCATTACATTACCTCCTCACATTCAAAAGTAGAAAAAAATTACCAATGAAGGTGTGATCCAATTAGTAAGAGCTAGTCATTCATAACGTACGAATCAAGAGTCGAAAGTATTGGGAGAGGCACCCACATTTGGTACTGACATACCTTGAATATGATTGTTTATCATATGAATATACATGTGGTGAAAAGAAATAGAGAAAACTTACTGTTGGTGTTGGATCCAAGGAAAGTAATTAATCCCTCGCAATATGACAAACTAAGTTTCAAATCTTCGTTAGGAGAAGTGTCCATATTTGGCACCTACAGTACCTCGAACATAATTGTTTCCAGTAAAAAGACACATGTACCAAAAAAAATAGGGAAAATAACTATGGGGTTGGAGCCAGCGAAAGGAATGAATCCCTCGTAATGTAGCAAACCAAGATTTGCATCTCCACCGAAAGAGATGACAATAATTAGTGTCACACAGTACCTCAAATACAATTACCTTCAGTATGCTTAGTAAATTAAAAAGAAGTAGAGAAAAATTGCATGAGAAGTTTCCAAAGCATGCCCTGTAGAGAGGATCAAAGCCATTCCAAGGGACAAAAATGCAAGAAACCCAATATATTGGATTATAGCCATGACATGCTTGATTGAAAATAGAAGAACAATAGCATAAACTCACAAATGAGTGGCAGCAATGTAGTTCAAATGGTTAGAAGTTGAAGGGTTGCACCCAATAAACAACCATTATAGCATTAATAAGATCAAACACATTAATCATCTTAATAATATGAATAATATCATCCCTTTAACTTGCAAACAAATAGCAAAATAAAATGCATCAATATCATAAGGAATATGTGTGTGTGCATATGCGTGAAAATATAATTAACCTTTTACACTATTTAAATTTACAGATACTTCATTTTTTCATGGTTATTTATAGTTTCATAACCAACCAATGTAACCTTTTTAAAATAGATTGATACATATTTTTCTATATGACTTCTGTTCATATTGTAACATTTTCTTATAATTTCGATGCCGTTAGAAAACTCAACTTTCGATTGTCAATCTATACAATAATATGATCATGATCATTATCTTTATATCTTTCAATAGTACATCATCACTTTCTTTAAGCATTGGTCTTCTAGATCAAAGATAAAATCTTTAAAAGCTATAAAACTTTAATATTTGAATATTAAACATTCAGGGCTTTGATATTTGTAGCAATTTAATTATTCAGATGTCATAATTTTTCCATGTCATTTACTAGTACCACAATGTTCTTTCGCAAAAGAACCATTATAATAGTGGTGTAACTTCAGATCTTTCACAAAATTATTTTGGCTACCGGCCAATTTAATTAAAAATAATACTATATAATGAAATAGATTTGGCAAATTTAAATTTATAATTGAATATAAAGAATAATATAAATATATTGTATTATTATATATGATAATATAAATTGTATAACCAATAATCTAAATAAATAAATAAATATAAATGTGGCAATATAAATAAATATCAAAATATGAATAAATAAATATAATTAACAAAAAGATAAAAAAATAATAAAAAATAACAACAATAATAGTAAATATCATAAATGAAGCTAACAATAAAATAATATATATTAGCTATAGTGTTGTAAGTATAACAATAATGACACAATAAGATGTAACAAAATGAAAATGGATAACCAAAAATTGAAAAAATAGAGACCAAAAAGTAAAAAAAATGGAAATATAAATTATATGAAGGGCCCAAAGGGGTACTTCATGTAAAGAAAACAGTAAATAACAACAAAACAGTAAAGACAAAACAGAAAATAAACAAACAATAAGACAGAAAATAAGTTATATCTATCATATTACAAGAATTGTAAATAAATAGCAGTAAATAACAAAACAGAGAATAAATGAATAAATAACAATGCAAATATAACACTTCAAGTGATAATTAAAGAAAATTTGTAAAGAAAAGAAACAATATAAAGTAAAATATTATAGCAAAAATTAAAATCTTATGGCCTCAGGCCAAAACTAAAATAACATCAATTAAAAAAAAATTAAAATAAAATATAATAACAATATCCAATCATAGTCATGGAATCCTATGTTTAAAACAATCAGTAAAAAGAATCTTTTTAATTCCATTTAGTGGCCATCAGATGATCCCAGATTGTTAAGGTCACTCTAAGAACTCATTCAGTAGAGTATCGTGCTGATAACGTGATATAGAATAAGAGTTTGAAAGTAAAAGAAGAGAATAATAGAAGAAGAAATTGATAGAGGAAGTAAGGAAACATATTTCATTCACGTGCGTATTCAAGCACTTTGTATACTTTATTTATAATTCTCCAACTCTTAAAATCTAATGTTATGGTTACAATGATATAAAGGATAAAGTAATAATAATAACTATTAGGAACTTCTCTCCAGCAATTCGTTAAAGATTATAGAATTTAGCATTTAGAGTAAGAGGGTCCTAAGAGGAATTCAAAGAGTTTTATCGGCATTCATACTTATATATATAATTTCATAACAAATATCATATTATGAAAAAGAAATTAATGAGGATGGGAAGGAGTAATTGTAGGCTACTCTTTTTCCTTTCTTACTTTCATTATTACAGTTTACAGATCTGGTTTAATGATTTATGGTAAGAAAATTACTCAATTTTATTTTCTAGGATTCAAAAGAATTCAATGTAATTAATTTTTTCCCTTCAAAATTATTACCATTAGCTTCTCCATTTCAAATTCATTCATCTCCACAGACATTTATATATATATTGACAAATCCAAGTGTTTATATCAAGAAACACAAAAAATGCAATTTGCTTTTCTCACTCTCATTTTTCTTATTATTTTCAGTGGTATTTGCAATGGAAATGAGTGTTCTAATCCTTCAAAGGTAATTGTTGTTAGTAAGAATGGGCGAGGAAAGTTCAGAACAATTCAAAGTGCTATTAGCTCTATCCCAATTCACAACACTCAATGGGTTCACATCCGAATTGATGCAGGAAATTATTCGTAAGATCTTTTTTTAATAAATAATTAGAATGAGTCCTATTAATATTCATGATTTATTATTAATAGTGTGATTTGCTATAATATTTTTTATATATTAATACTAGGCTTAAGTTGCATCTGCATTTTTGAAGTCTTTTCTCGTATACATCCAACATCTTGAAGCATTTATTCTGTTCATCTAACAGCTTCAAATATTTTTTTGTGCATCCAATATAAAAAATACTTTAGTATACTCGACACAAATAAAAAAATATTTCAAGAAGCTGAATTCATCACATAATACTTTAGAGTGTTGGTTGCATATGAGAAAATATGTATCTCATTCCTTCGTATCGATAATTATATACATTTTCCCTTGCATTTGAAGGAGTCTGAAAAATGAACCTGAGTATTAATGGTTTATAAATAATGAGGATAGTAATTTTTTTATAAAAAATAAATTTTGAATATTAAATAATATTTTTAAAAGGTGGACCAGTCAATTGATAAAGGGTATTATTAACCCAATGTGCATCGGTTGATTGAAGTAATTTATTCAAACAAGTCATGGTTAAATTATAGTTTAATATAATATTTTGTCATTATAGTTTGCCCACATTTTGATTTTGGTTTCTATAATTTCAAAACATGATCAGTTTTTGTATCCCAAGTTTCTATTGGTCCACAACACAACGTAAGTCATTGTAGTTCAGTAAGAACATAGACCATTTTATCCTTTAAAGAACCAAAACCCTCGGTTAGAAACAAAGGGACCAAAATCAAAATGAAGAAAAATCATATGAACCAAACATTATATTAACCCCTTAACTTATTAATGTATTTATAAACCAATCTCAAAAGGTTTTAGAAGTATTTTCGTCGTGGTAGAGTTTCGATTCATCTGTTTACCAATTGAACCAACGGGTTAGTTCAATCTAGTTTTTACATGACTGATAATACATATGCATCTGGATCCATTCCATAAATTGCAGGGAAAAGGTGACAATACCAATGAACAAACCATGCATCTTTCTTGAAGGAGCTGGAAGTTCTTCTACATTCATTGAATGGGGTGATCATGAACAAACATCTCAGAGTTACACTTTTGAGTCCAATGCACCTAACGTTAAAGCCAAGGGCATTGCATTTGTGGTACCACTCTCATTTTTTTATTATACTCGTTATGGTACATAATATATGACACTTCTAGAAGAATGTCTGGTCTAAAATGTAAGTCACTTATAATTTCAATTTTACCGATTAATGTTCATTTAATCTACAGTCTTCAATAAGTGTAAAAGTGGGAAAATATTTCACTTTATAACATATTAAACAACTTAACAATCACTTTTTGATATAGTTATAGTGATGTATACTGTAAATAGAAGGGAATAGATCAATTTTAACTAATTCTCACCTATCAATGAATAACAATTAAATTATAAGATATGTGTTAAACTGATATAAATTTTTCAAGTTTATTCTTATTAAAAAATTTCTCTCTAAATTTACCAATCATTTTTGCCCCACTGCTCTCTATCTCTCTACAAAGAGTAATAAATAAAGGTAAAATTGAAAAACAATAATTATTAGCTTCTAAGTTAAATTATATTTAAAACAAAAAAAATCTTCTACAAGTGATCTTATGATAAGAAACAATGATAATTAATTAATTCATAATACAATTCAACGCCCTACTTTTCACTTATCACTAAGTTTTCTTAACATTTCCGTTTCACTAAATTGTAAAATTAAAAGGGAAAAATTGCCAACAAATCCCCTAATTGTAATATTTATTATATTGCCCCCTGAAACTTTTCTTCAACAGTGTACAGCCTATATATCTTCAACCATAGATATAAAACATAAAACATTTACAAACAGCCGAAGAAAAGTGTTACCCTTTCAATGATATAGATCATTAGGCATAAACTATAAATTTTGTAATTAGGGTTTTTTTTTGGGAAACTTTTCCCAAAATTAAGAGTTGAAAGGAATAAATGAAATATGAGGGGGCTAATAATGAATATTTGTGAGTGATCACAGAACTTGTATAATCAACCTCCCGTAGAAGATGATGGGATAATTTTGCCAGCAGTAGCAGGAGCAGTGAGAGGAGACAAGAATGCATTCTATGACTGTGTCTTCAAGGGTGTCCAAGACACTTTGATGGATGACACAGGTCGCCATTATTACCATAACTGCTACATTCAAGGTGCAACTGATTTCATTTTTGGAAAAGGCCAATCTATCTATCAGGTAATAATTATATATATGCAAATCTTTGGGAAGAACTTCTTTCCAACGGTACACGCAAGTCAAGACAAACCCATTTCAAAATCCATAAAAATCATCTTGAAATACATAAAATCATCTCGAAATCAGTAAATTCTTTTTTGATTCCGTAAACTCCTTTCTCCCAACGGATTCCCAAACAAACCCCATGTGTGTGTACATGAGTGTTTCATGGAGAAATTCTTGTAATTAGGATAAAAGTTAGAAATATGATATTTCAGAATTTAATGGAAAAGACAAAACTACCCTGAGTAATACAAACGTTTCTACTGTATTGACTTTTTCAATGGTTTTGACAAGCGTTCATACGTCATTGACAATTTTTTCACTATGGTGCATTTTTTGTTTTATTGAGTTGATTGACAACTTTTTCTAGCGATTGACAACTCTGACAGAAGTAATGATAACTTCTTTTATAATGTACTTTTCGTAATGTATAGGTCTTATATTTCTTAAGTGCAGTTTCATCTTTTTCGTTAAATTCTTAAATCTCATGTTGCTGACTGTTTCTTATCTGTCATTTCCCTTATTCATGTTACCAAACGAGATTTTCCATATTCAAGATGGTAGGGATTAGCTTTGTGTGTGTGTGTTTAGAATTGCACAATCTATTTTGAACCGGGGCAAGATGGTAGGGATGGTACTATAGCAGCACAAAAGAGGGAATCCAATGAAGAAACAAGTGGGTATGTGTTTAATGGCTGCCACGTGGATGGGACTAAAAAAACCATACTTGGAAGAGCTTATGGAGCACATTCTAGGGTCATTTTCACCAATTCCTATCTCTCTAGTGTGGTTGACCCTTTGGGTTGGAATGCTTGGCATCAACGTGACGTGTAAGATCTCATCATCACTTGCATCAAATTCTCCAATCACACGTGAACATGTGTTACATTTGTTTTAATTTCGATTTAATTATAATATTTTAAAAATAAGATACACTCACATAGGTTTATATATGATTAGAGAACTTAGTATAATGGATATAAAGATGTTAACCTAAGTATTTTCCTTTTCATTATTTCATGTTATTTTATCTTTTTCCACATTGATTAAATTAGCATTATTCTAATACATCTTTTCTTATTGATTATGAAAAAAATAATCTGAAAAATAATGTCTTATATATGAATATGGCTCCAGAAAAAAGATCACATTTGTAGAGGAAGGAAACAGAGGATCAGGGGCAAATAAGTCAAAGCGGGTGCGGTGGATCAAGCACATGACTAAGAAGGAGCTCAGCAAGTTCTTGGATCTCTCTTATATTGACAATGAGGGATGGCTCAAAAACCAACCAAGCAGTTTTAATTCTAAAAAATTGAGAATGTCAAAATAATTTTCATTGATCTGAGTGATGAATCGGAATTAATTAATTTTAAGTTAACTATTAAAATAAATTTCCAAACGTAAGAAATTTTTTGTTATTACTCCATGTGGCCATTATTATAAAACACCAAGTAAAAAAGTGTTTTTTAATCATTTTTATAAGGTATTTACTTCATTTCAATGAGTATTAAATATTTTTCATACATGCTCATATATCTACTAAGGGTAGTGGAAGGGGTAAAAATTAATATGATGTTAGAATTTAGTATAATTAATATGAATAATATGAATTTAAATTTCATAATGAATTTAATATTTAAACTTTTTTATTGTTACATACAAGTTAGTTATAAGAATAATTAGTCTAATTGAATACACTATATAACATGCTGTAATATTCAAAAGATTCAATTTTGTCATTAAAGTAATTCTATTGCTGAATTATGCATAAATGTTCTTAACATTGATTTTGGGCCATATACAGATAAGCTTTTTGAACAATTGCAACTTAACCACACGAAGTCTCTGAATCTAAACTCTTGCGTTTATATATGTTATATAGATGGATTATCTACATATTAATCAAAATTTAAAGAGTTCTATTACACAAAAATAAAGTTTAGGGGATATATAATTGTTAATAATCGAGGGTTACCCATACAAATTTAAAATTCATAAAGATTTATTTATGGGTTAATGTTCAATTTTACATTGAAAGTTTTGACATACGAGCTATGAGTATTCGGAAATTTTTTTTTTGAGTTCAATGTCGTTCCATATTGGTAACTGAATATACGCATGCCATCAAACTTTGTATTACATATGATTTCATATGGGTATGATTGCACTTTCTTTCTTAATCATTTTTGTCTCAAATTTTTTCATGAGAGAGTAATGTTATCCCGTAAATATAAAAAAGAGCAATATAATGTTGCCCATATTTAACAGTGAAAAAAGAGTATGTAAAAGAATGATGAATATAAACTACAACGGTACACTATGATGAATATTCCTTTATTAGGTACAGAAAAACATCAACGTCTAACTACTTTACTTTTAATTGATGGATCTCATGGTGTCTGAATTAGTCTAGAACCGTTAATATATCTGAAAGATGGTTTACCCTAAAATACTAAATGCTGTAGATGATAAAAGAACAATGGATATACATAACAAAATAAATAACAAAGATAATGAAGTATATGGTAAACAAACAGCAGAGAATGAGTTAGAAGTTAAGGGTAAACAGCTCTTCATGATTTCTCGTTAGGCAAACCTCTCTCACACTACTGCACTTTAAAACCAAAAATAATAATAATAAAATCATAATTGCATATAAAATTTTATAGATGAATTTAACTGTAAATGTTGGGAAATTCATATTTGACTTTAATAAATCCAACTCGTTTGTGATGATGCAAATTAAAAAGAAAAAGAGAAAAATGAGTCGTTGATCCTCCATGTCAAGAGTATAAAAAATTGAATCGGACAGTCGGTTCAGACTGAAAACTAACAAACTAGTCGTCCATCCTATTTGGGTGACTAGTTGGACCATGGACCGAGTTGACGTCCAACTTGATTAAACTGGTTGGTTGGGCGTGTCAACCAATTTTGTTTAGAAATAAATTTCTTAAAGGTTAGGAACATTGAAAAAATTGAATCATAGTGGAAGACGTGGTTAATTAATTTTTGAAATAAATATGTTAACAAAACTATCATTTAATTTTCTAATTAAACAAATTTTCTTATGAGGAAATAAGATAAAATTAATTCATTTTATCTCAATTATTTTTATCATCTATATTTCATTTAACTCTAAAAATCTAAAATGTGAGTAAAATAAAGTAATATTCTAAGTTTTATAGTTAACTTAAAATATTGAGGCGGACTTAGCGTTACCAACAGCAATGGGCATCATAATTTGCTTAATTTCATAGAACCATAGTTTGAGCAAAACCCTATACCTTGTCTGGTAGGGTGGAAATGTGGTAATTCAATGAGGTTGACATGTTTGGTTTGATGGAATTGTAAATCCATGTGGAATTCAATTCCACTAAAACACCCATTTTCAATTCCACACCTCAACCTATGGAATTCATCTCAATTCCATGGAGCCAACATATTTTTGACAAAAATACCCTTATGGAGCTAAGTTTATAATTTGATCAAGGGTAAAATAGTCTTTTTGGTTACATTTCCAAAAAAAATCACCGTTCAAACAAAAAACAAAAATATGGATTCCATTCTCATTTCCATGGCATACTAAACGTACTTTTAAAACTCATTTCCATATCCATTTCTACCTCCATATCCATCTCTATATCTATTTTCATTTCCATCAAAATCAATTCCATTATACCAAACGGAGCATAAACTGTTCTTTCTTTACAAAGTCTAGGGAAGAACAGACCATACATCTTTCATATTACCCAATGAGTTTTTACGCAAAGTACAAGCAGCACTATATACTTTTTGGAGGTGTTAAAATACCATTGAATATTCAAAATACGAGTAAAATTGCTGAGATCGTTAAATATACTGTAATGCGATTACTTTTTTGTGGTAGTGCCCATACCATTGTTACATGTGCATATATAACGGTGTATGATAAAAGTTTATGGGTATTTTGTACCTTAATTGTACGAGAAATGAGTGAAAGAAATTGTATCTTGTCCCCACTAATATAAAATTTATTTTTCAAATGTATGTATTTAATATAAGAGATAATTAATTTTTTGGAAGATTAAATAATCTAATTAACTGATATATTTGTTATTTTTTCAAACTAATTTACCTGATTTATAAATTGATACATAATCTAATAATAAATATAAATATTTTAGAATATATTTTATGACTAAGGAATTTATTTATTTTTTTATCTATCTAAAAATTTAGTTGCCTTTTATGCTATACACATGATGTAATACATAATATAAACCTTTTTTTTTGGGTCTAATAATTAATAGTACTGTTTTTTTATTCAAAAAGCTAGTGGATCAGAAGCCCAAACATCGGCCCAATTCTGAAGGCTTTCGGTACCCGATTCGTTTGAGCCTAGGTTTAAAGTGACGTCTCCTCCGTTAGGGTTGAGACTTGAACATCCTATCCATCATACACAGGCGGGAGGCGAGCCGCATCTCAGTCTCTCTCATTCAGCTCTGATATCTGAGACCATCACACCGCAACAATGGTTAGTAGCAGTTCTCTTAGTTCTCTCTTCTCAAAACTTGTTTGCTTCGGCTTCATTTTTGTTTTCCTTCTACTTTCATTCTTGTCTTCGGTGTTATTGTAATTTGTTTATGGAATTTTGGTTATTAAACTCTGCATTTGTTTCGGATTTCTTCAATTTGTTTGCGTTTGCTTATCATGTCTAACGTAAATGATTTTTACTGACTGCATTTAGAGTGTTGCTTGTGCCGAAGTTGTTTAAATTAAGTTTGAGATCCTATTTGCTCGTGTATATTGATGTTTAGTTGAATAGAATCGGCTTTGGTTTGGATAATGACGAAACCTGGCTTTTAGTCTTTCGCTAATTATTGGGGTTTTTTTTTGGCTCCTAGCGATCACTGGAGTTTGTATCTGTATGCCGTTCATGTTATCTGCTGGCGATTTATCTCCTGGAAAGGCGTTTCGCTTTCTCGTTTTATAATATGACTACTTTTTTTCCTGGCTGACGATTTTTTTCCTGTCCTTACTTTATGACTCAATACACATTGTCAATGTTCATTATAAAATTTTTAAAAGATATGTGACAATGAGGGCCGTGGATGATTGTTAATCTCAAAACCATGGCTACTACTGTTCAGACCTGCAAATATTAAAGTTAATGGTCCTGATTCACTCGAAAATTTACTTTGATTTCATTTGTGACTTCGAATTTAATTTTTTCTTCCAGAAAAAAAGTTACTTTTGAAAACGTGGCTTGGAGTTCTTTTTCTTGAAAAGGTGCACTTAGTCCATGCCCTTCATGTTGATGATGTTTCTCATTGATACTCCTTTTTGTGGGCTGTGCTCCAATTTTTTCAATTTAAATTTATGAATTCTGATATTTTTTTTGTATATTTGCTTGTTCTATTCTATTAATTACGATTAACTGTATCAGGTCCGTGTCCCTCATGTTTTAATTTGCAATTTTATTGTGTATTTCAGGCCAGAGGCTTGAAGAAGCACTTGAAGAGGCTCAATGCCCCAAAGCACTGGATGCTTGACAAACTGGGCGGCGCCTTTGTATGTACATGATTATTGGTTCTTGATTAAGCAAATCCCATTTGACTTGTTTTCAGTTGTGATGTGCTGCTGAATTCATTTAATCGCCATCGTCTGTGCAGGCACCAAAGCCATCTTCTGGACCCCACAAGTCAAGGGAGTGCTTGCCACTTATCCTTATCCTGCGTAATAGGTTGAAGTATGCTCTCACTTATAGAGAAGTTATTGCCATCTTGATGCAACGCCATGTTCTGGTTGATGGCAAGGTTAGGACAGACAAGACATATCCAACTGGTTTCATGGGTATGTGACTTCAAACCTGATAGGGTAACATACTATTTTTTTTTTTTAAAAAAGAAGAGGAAAGGTGGCAATTGAAATGGAGATTGGGGAGAGGGGTTCATGGTTGAGTAGAAGAAAAGAAGGTTGAGTGAAATAAAAGGAAAAAAAACTGTGACAGCCTGCGTGCACATATGGAGGATGCAGGGAGTGGGGGTCCCTACATCCTCCATACATGCACGCAGGCTGTCACCGTTTCTTCTCCTTTTCTTTCACTCAACCTTCTCCTTTTCTTCTACTCAACCATAAACCCCTCTCCCCAATCTCCATTCCGTATGCCACCCTTTCTCTTCGTCTTCTTTTTTTTTTTTTTTAAAATAGGATGTTACAGATAGCGGCACAGCATTTCTATATTTTGAAGTTGAAATTATTTTTGCTTTGATTGTTTGATAATGTTCTCCTAATTATGATCTTTCAGGTTGCTGCAATTTTTTCTAGAATCAAATTATGGTTTTCACATATCTATATTAATCAAATTACATTTGTCTGTGTAGTAGGGTCGCAACAGGTCCTTATCATTGCCTGTGTGTGGCACTGATTTTAATGAATCAATGGCTTTGCAAATGTTGAAGTTTTAACTGTGATTCTATTGTATTTACCTTTTTACTGTTACCAGATGTTGTCTCCATCCCCAAGACTAATGAGAACTTCCGTCTTCTTTACGATACAAAAGGCCGTTTCAGGCTTCAATCTATCAGGGATGAAGAAGCAAAGGTTTGTTTTGACTATTCCCAATAGTGTCAATTAAAGAATGAGATATTGTGCTGTTATTTTGTTTCTTGATCATTTCATTCTTGCCATAGCCACTAACAAAATTGTTGATTATTGATGCTTTGGACTCTGCTGGAGAAGGTCTATTTTTGTTGGTAGATAAATTTTTGATTTTGACCTAGTTTGTTTATGCGTTTGTTTTGGATATTTCTCTGTCAACATTCTTAAATCATTGTGGTATTGCTAGCAGGAAGTTCTTCAGTTGTTAAACTTTTTCCTCTCTCACTCATCTTTTCACTCAAGTTCTGTTGGGGTTTTCCCTTGGAAGTGATATGATAATGAGATTTTGCTTAATGCAGTTCAAGCTTTGCAAGGTTAGATCTGTGCAATTTGGGCAGAAGGGCATCCCCTATCTCAACACTTACGATGGGCGCACTATCCGCTATCCCGATCCATTGATCAGGGCAAACGACACAATCAAACTGGACTTGGAAACTAACAAGATCACTGACTTCATCAAGTTTGATGTCGGTAATGTGGTCATGGTGACTGGAGGAAGGAACAGAGGCCGTGTTGGTGTTATCAAGAACAGGGAGAAGCATAAGGGAAGTTTTGAGACCATCCACGTCCAGGACGCAACTGGTCACGAGTTTGCTACACGTCTGGGAAATGTCTTCACGATCGGCAAAGGTACAAAACCTTGGGTTTCTCTTCCCAAGGGCCGTGGTATCAAGCTATCTATCATTGAGGAGGCTAGAAAG
>JANTPZ010089966.1:0-10703 GCA_025593235.1 Vachellia pachyceras
AAGAGCTTGTTTACCTTGCAGGGTCTCTTGTTACTTGAGAAACCAATAAAGAAGAGAAGTTTCCCCTCACTCCCGGTATTAAAACGTGAAGGGAGTTTATACGGTGGCTCTAAACATCTTTATTAGTCAACGAATTTGATTGTTCTTCTCAGTGGCTCAGTCAATCCGTATTCTACCCCTTCTCCTCCACTTCTCCGGCGTTCACTCTTCCTCAGCTTCCTCTCTATGTTGCTCCTCTTTTCACCTCTGTACTGTGTTTTACAAGTTGACGACCAGGAGTGCTGGGATGACGTCGATGAAATGGAGAGAAGAAAACCGGAGCCCAACTACGATGGTAGCAAATCAAGTTCAGCCACGCATAATAGATCGCCGGTGACGATGGCAGCGGGGAAGGGAATCAACGGTGGCAATGAAGCGGGTGAACACGGCAGCGAAGCAACGAGGTAATGAACGACCCGGGATTACCAAAAATAAATTGGATCCTACCAGGCCCCTTTTTTAAATTTGGACCGACATCACTTCTAGTAGGCTATGCATGCGAGCCCAATAAGAAAAAAAAAAGTTAAGAAAATTTATCAGTCTCAAATTAAGGAATTAATGAATAAAAGGTCTCAAAGATTAGTAAAATTACCATCAAGTCCCAACAGTGTTAGTCCGATTATCATTAACAACCTCACCAACCGTCAGTGATAATCAGACCAGCTACTGTTGGAACCTAATAGTAATTTTACCAATCTTTGAGACATTTGTTCATTAATTGGGTTACTTGGGACTAGATGGTAAATTTTTTAAAAAATTAAGTTTATGAAGGTTTTAATCAAAATGTCAAGGGAAAAAACAATATCATTCAGATCAAAGAAAAGAATTTAGGAGAAAGAATCAAGGAATAATCAATGAATCTTGCAAAAATCCCCCATAATCTGTCAAGAAAAGGTTATTTGTAGAAGATAATGGCCCTATTTGAAACCACATTTTTTGAAAAGTCAAAAGTATGTTCAAAGGTATTTTTTTGTAAAACGAGATAATTTCTTGCATATTTACTTCGTATATAGTAAAAGCATTTCTCCACCGTGTTCCAAACGGGTCCAGCAGCCAAAGGACAGTGAAAAAAGAGAAAGGAACAAAAATGTGCAACAGAGGAGAGCTTGTGGCACCTTCCATTGACGCCATTTGTGAATATTGTATTCATCTAGTTTCAGATTCTAAACCAGACCACATAGCATGAAATCTACTCATCACTTTATCTTAGATTTAGATTCGTACATCTTCGCCAACTCACATGGTTCCGAACAATTGTCTCATGTCGGTAATTGCCCTAGAGAGGGGGAAAGCTACCGTCGAACTCCATTAGCCTAGACAGGGGGAGTGCCGCCGTTGAACTCACGATAAATCATAGCCAATAACCACAAAACCTCAAATCTTCAACATGTTTTTTTCTTCATGTTCGAACACCTTAAAAAAATAAATAAAATGTACATTAGTATATAATAACACAATTTAACAAGTATGTAATACTTATAACTGATGGTAATATCTGGTCCACCTACTTTTAACTACCCAAAAACACCAGCACAACATCATTCTGTCATTAGACTAGAGCAATCATAGGCATCACCACCACAAAAGCATACAGCCAGTCTAAACATGGGCATAGAGCAAGCTAAACCAAACAGTACTGAAATTCAAAATAACAGCTCCGTATCTGATTACACGTACTATTGTACTGTTTTAACTCAGCAAACAGAATCACCAACGAGCGATAGGTACAAATGCAGGATTATCAACTTTACAGAAGCAGCAAATGGATGAAAAAGATAGGGATGCCTATGATTAAAAGATTGTAAATAAAACAAGTTTATACTTATGGCTGGAACAGGAGCAGCAAATTGATGGAAAACATAGGGTTAACCCGTGTTAAAAGATTGTAAATAAGACAAACTTAAGGAAAATGCATATTAAATAATAAAAAATGTGTTGATGTAATGGCAAGGGTAATCAAATTTGAGCAGGTCAATCCTTCCACACCTCTCCTCTCACAATTTTGGTGGCATTAAAAAAAAGTTCAGACCGTCTGACAAGTCAAATAAGTCTATCGGTGTGTCTAGATATGTAGATTAGATAAAATGACATATGTACACCATAATTAGGAGATCTATGAATTTCCCAAACCATTCACGCATTTCTACAAACATAAACACACAAATAAGGAGAGAGACACACACGTTAACCAATGAGTAGCGACTAAATGCAATAAAAAATCATAATGATAACTGCAGCTGCCCTCTAATCTGAAATTTAAAATGCTAAATCAAAGTTGACAAGTTAATGGGGCATCATTCATTAAACTTATTGTAAGCAGTTAGGAACAATTGGAAGATTATATGGAAACTAAAGTAACTAAAAGAGTGAGTTTTTCTGTATGGCTGGCACTTGAAAAAAGACTTGCGACCAAGGCTGTTACTAGAAAGATGGGAAGGACGAAGTGATCGATATGCGTCGTCTGTCACCTCAACACACAAGACATTCTGCATGCTCTAAAGAATTATCGCAATGCAGAGGAGGATCAAGTTCTTTACAGGCGGCTGGCTGCCTTAACTAACATCAAACGTTTCACGAAGAGGCAAGACAGATAGAGAATATCAATGGTCTAAAGTGATATGTTTGGAAATGGAGGAATGGACACATCCATATGCAAGAGTTTGAAGTTCAAAGGAATGCGAAGAAAGTGATACAGAACTATTTGAAAAGCTATCAAGTTAGACGGGACTAAGAAAGCATGTAAGAAATAAGGTAGGAGATTGTAATAGTTGCCTGGAAACCCTCTCCAGATGAATGGTGTAAGTTGAACACAAATGGCAGAGTAGAGGCTTATAGAATCTTGGAAGGGCTTCATGTGTGCTAGAACCTGGGATTCAAAAAGGTAGAGATGGAATGTGATGTGCAACAAATGGTTGAAGCTATTAACAATTGTTGGGTGATTGACATTGATCTTCATCTCTCTAATAACCAGATCATGAGCTCACTTCAGCAAAACTGACTAATCAAGGTCAAGCATATCAATGCAGAGAGTAATAGATTTGCTGATGTCTTAGCTGCTCTTAGCATGAATCGGAATCATAGGAAAAATATTTGGCTCACACCATTAAAAGCAGCTAGCGAGATCCTACATGATGATTATTAGTGGTGGGTTTGGTTGTAATAATCCAAATATTTATATGATATGAATAGATCATAAAAACAAATTTTTTTTTGATACAGAAATGTTTAGGTGGGTTCAGCACCGGTCCCCCACCAAGGCCAGGGCCTGGCCCCAGGGTTCTTTGAGCACTTACAAGGGACTTACGAAATCGCCTACCAAAGGAGTTCTCACGACGGCAGAGGGAATCGAACCCACCTCCTTGTGGGAGTTGGATCCGTTCCTTACCATCTATGCCAAGCTCTCTTGGCCATAAAAACCAATTTTAACATACCCTTTCACAACATGCCCCATTTTAAGCCATTTTTTTTGTTGCAACCCATTTTGAATCATGTTTGACTTTGAAACTTAACCGCACCTATATTATGGCCCAATAAGAAAAAAAATCACCCATGTGAATCTTCCAAAGTAGAACCTCTCCTAATTCTTTCCCTCATCTTCTTTTACGAAACTTATTGCCACCTTAAATAAAAATTGATTGAATGTTTTAAATTTAACATGCTTTATAAAAATTATTATTATAATATTTTATAAATTACATTTTTTAATCTAGAGGTGGAGATGAGATTCTAAAAGGAAAAAGGAGAGAGGGATTCTAAGTGAATCCATATCTTTATAATTCAAAAGTTTAACACCATACAACTGAATTCCCCGAGTTTTAGTTATTTAATTTGTTTATCCCTACACTTTATAACTTGCTCATAATTCAAACTTTAAAAGATTATTTGATGATTTTCAAAGTATAGGGTTTGACAAATTTAATTGTTAAAGCCTAAGGGATTTGATTAAAATTTAAAGACTGAATTATAAGTAAGTTAAAAAATATTAAGATTAAAGTATTAGTTTTCCAAAATTCTTTTCATCCATTCCCTTTATTTCCAAAAAAAAAAGGTTGAAGGAGGGGAGGGAATGAATGGAAGTTTAAGCCCTCTTCTTTCAGAGGGAAGGGGAGGGAATAAATGGAAATAGTTTTTTTGTTACATTTAAAAAAAATCAACATTCATAAAAAAAAAAGATATGGATTCCATCTTCATTTTTATGATATACCAAACGTAATTTTAAAGCTCATCTCCATCTCCATCTCCATCTCCATCTCCATATCCATCTCCATTTCCATTTTCATCAAAATCAATTCTGCGTACCAAACGAGGCATTAATATTCTTACAAAAATAGTACTTCAAATCAGTGATTCTTTGAATCCCTTGTTAATAATAGTTTTTTGGTTGGGTAATGTTACAAATGAAGCTATTTAAATATAGTTCTACCTTCTGATTTAGAAAAATTAATCTGGCAAAAAAAAAGATTTAGAAAAATTAAAAAGAAAATTAATTCATATAGTTTTATTTTGATTATAACATATCTTGAAATTCAACTTTGATGTAACTTAATTTCTCAAGTTTCTGTTATTTGATTCCTTGACAACTGCACTTTATGACTCAATATCTGTAATTAGGACTGATGAATTATAAAGAGAAAACTTGGTGGATGGAGTTAAACAAAGTTTTTAAAATTAAATTATAACTAAGTTAAAACTATATACTATCTCTTATGCTTAATATAAGATATAATTCATCTTTTTAGAAAGATATATTACTTAAAAATATTTATTTATATGTATCGTTAGATTATATTTATATATATATATATATCAATTTACAATGTAGACAAATTCATATGGAGAAAAATAATAAATATAAATACTTCAAAATAATGTGTTTACCTTTCATAATCTCCTTAATAAAAAATCAACTAGCTCTTATATAGTTCTAGGAGAATAAATGATTAATTTTCTTAAAAATATCAAGAGGATTAATCAGAAAGATATGCTCTAAGTCATGAGTAATATGAAATGCTTGCTTTCATACTTGAAAAAAAAAATACATAAATCTCTCCACTCTCCGTAGAGTCAATTATTACCCTCTCTTCAAATTTACTCCATCGGATTCACATAGCAGTTCTTGTAAAAATGGTTTTGTATTGTAATTTAAATAATTCTTTTAGAAATGATGTATAATATAAATTTGAAAGAGCAAACTAAATCACTTTGACTAATTCAAAAAAATGATAGTTAATCTAATGAATCAGTCTTTAATTTAAAAAATGTACTACTTTACTCTTATTAAATGAGGTTTTGAATAAAGTAGAAAAATATAGAAGTTATATATTGAAACATTAATTACAGTGATGAAATTAATAAATAATCATTAATTACTCTCCAAAATGACTTACGTTGTGGACCAAAAAAATTATTGACAGAGTAAATTATATTATGAGTTGGAAGGAGTATATGTATTTTTTTTTTTGGTTGGTTAGGGATTTACTGCATTTGGTCCATGATGTAAGAATAAGTTATTCATATCTAATACTAGAATTTCAATTCATAAGTTTTGATTCTTCAAATTTCATTAGGTTTAAAATATTAATATCTGTAATTTAAAAAAACCCAAACCATATTGCCCCTTATTAAGGGGTCAAAGTTCATGGTTTAAAATTTGAGGGACTAAAACCAAAATTAGAGTAAACTTGATGAACTAAAATTGTATTAACTCTTAAGACTATATAAAATTGAGAATATAATGATGATATATCTGAAATAAAGTGCTTAGTGTTGCATATCATGAATATATAAAAAAAGTATACACTCTCTATCCTTTGATTGAAAATTGAGAATGAGGAAATAATTGAAATAAACAATTTAATAATACATGATGTCTCGCAAAGTAATTTACATTTTGTATCATAACTTATTTTTTCTTACAAAGCGATTTAAGCATCATTTGCTTGCAAAATGACTCATGTTATCGTTTCGAAACGCAATGAAAAAGTGTTTTTATAACTTACAGGGTAAATGTATGAAAGAGATTATTCCATTTTAGAGAAAAACACTGTTGACTGTACGTTTGTCTTTTTCAAACGTGATTTCAAATAAGGCCACTAACATTTTTTTTCATAAAATGACTTATATTGTGAACAAAATAAATCATTTTGATGTTGCATAAACTTTTACAAAGAGATTTATTATATCCAAAATCATGAAATTTGTTTAGAAAATCATGAATCTTATATGAAATTGGGAGAGTTAAAAAAAAAATAGGAGTGAGAGAATCTCTTGTTTCATAATTCATAGTATCGGTGGAGTCAAAACTCAACTCTAGACTTTGGAATATATATATTATTTTATTAAGTTGTCGAGTTTCTATGTTGTTTAAACGAAGGACATGTGCACCATTCAAACCCTAATCTCGTGAGCATTGGATTCTTTGCCATTTCACTGTTGACTACCATATTTTTGTGTGATTAATTCAGCCTTTCAGAAGGAAAAAAAAAATTCGACTTCGTTTTTAATTTTAAATTATTTCGGTTTGGCTCATTATTGTATAACAAAGGATGAGTCATGGATTGTTATATTTTTTTAAAAAAAATTATTTATAATTTAAAGAATGTTCTCCACCTGAAACTATGGCCACATGGGATTTTACGAATGTCAGGAAGATTGAGACGAATTCGGAAAATTGAAAAAAAAAAGATTTATTGTAAGGTCTCAAAAAAAGAAGTTATTTATAAAAAGGTCTCAAGAGTTGTCAATGGCAGCTGCTCCACTTATCAATAGTGCTCCTCGATTTATCATTGATAACCTCTTCAAACCTTTTCATAAATAATTTTCTTCCTTGAGACCTTACAATAAATCTCAAGAAAAAAAATAGGATGACACACCTCCCAAAATTAGTAAAGACAGCAACACAATTGGGTGCTTTGAGTCATTCAATACAAAATATTATTCATTTTTAGCATTCCAATAAGTTATTAATAAATAAACAAGTTAAAAAAGTATAGTAGACAACTACAATTTCTTTTTTTTTTTAATGGAAAAAGTTTGACACCTCTCGAAGCATTATTTTGAACTCCATCAAAGTGCTACATACATATATATATATATATGCAATGCCTGTATAATATTATATATAAGAAAATTATTTGAATTTTTTTATTCTAAGTAAGTATTACAAAATCTAAGCCCTTTTACGTATAAAATTTCTGCAAATTAATTAAATATGTTTTCTTTTATTTTTTTAAAAAATTATATAGATGGTCTTTTCTCTCCTTCTTATCATAAAATGATACACATCGATTTAATTGACAAGTCAAACAGGCCTATCAATGGTCATCTATCATTGTGCTGAAGTATATTTTTCAAATATATTTAACATGCTAATTATAAAAGTATAATTTTTGTATTTCAGCCAATACCTTAAAATATTTTTCAAATTGTATCTAAACTGTAAAGCATATTTTTTAGTGCAGTTTTAATGCTATATACTTTTTAATTAAAATTTTTAAAAGAACTATAAACTATATATGCAAGTTTATTAACAGAGAGAGGGGGGGGGGAAGCTGAGAAAGAAACAAAAGAAAGGGAGGCGTTGGTAACATGATCGGGCTTTGAAACCGAGGAAGGGCCACAAGCTACAGTAAACACACAGCGTCCTCATCCCTTCATTTCACTGTTCCTGATTATCGTTTTTGGCAAAATTCTCACTTTCCATTATATGTGTATGTATATGTATATATGAATGCATGCATGTGTTTGGTAGAGAGAGAGAGAGAGTTGGAGAGAGATGACTTTGGCACTTGCTTGGTTTGATGAATGAAGGGCAGATAAGATGTAACATGTCTTTTAGAGTAATTGAAGTTAATTTAGAGAGACCAAGTGCAGTCATTTAAGGCATAGAGAAACTCATCATCGGATTGTGTTTGGAATTCCAGAGATCTGAAACTCATCATCTTCGGCCTCCTCCTCCTCCTCCGACCTCCATGAAGCTCGAGGAGATTGGTTTCATCATTGAAAATGCTGACAAATTTTGAACATCATGTTGTCTACCAAGTTCATCGAAAAACTTAACCATTGAATTAACGTAGTTATAATAGTTTGTTGTATAGCTCATGTCTTATGAAACAAACTTGGTTTATGTAATTACCGTTGTATATTGTACATAGCTCATTGTTGCTTGTTAGATATAAGTTCACTTAAATTTAGATAAAATTGTATTAAAAGTAAGTTATTTTAAAAGGATCACCAACTTCTCGATCTCATCCCTTTCTTATGAAAAACATACATTTGTTACCAAATACATGTTAAATAAGAATACTTCTAATATATATATTCCTCGTATACACATTTCCCACAAAAATAGATGTAAAAATGTTAAAAGATGAATGTTAAAAGTATCTGCTATAGTAGTGAAAAGGAACTCAAAGGGTAACACGTATGGCTACGCTCGGTTTACTTGTGGGTTCCTTTGGTTGCATTTCAAATCTGTTAAACCAACTAGTAATCTAACTTGTGTTCTACCTGGTTTGATATTAGGTTGTTGTTGGATTTTGGGAAGATGGAAAGTTGTGGTGAAGGATGACTTTGACTTACATCAAGTTTTTTCCCAATTGATTGTGTTGTTTAAATGTTTTAATCAATGTAGATATATAAAATATTTACTTGCTTTACTCTGTTTATGTATTATAGTGATTTAGAGTTAGGGTTTTGATGATTAATTGGAGTTTAAGTTTTATAATGGTTATTTCACCAATTATGCTTGAATTTATTATTGGTTAGATTATGCTATTTGGATGCTGAATATAAGAATGATTAGTTTAAATTGTTGAATTAAAATATAAAATAAGGTAAAACCAGAATGAGATGATAAAAAAACCTACCAAAAAGTGATTAGAAATTAAGTGAATTTTAAGGATACCAAAAACAACTCTTTAATTTGCTCACCACCGTCTATCTCCTTCCTCACCGACTTGTTTAGATAGTCCGTTGGGAGAACGATCACAGATTCCGAGGTAAATATGTGAGAGGGAAATTGTCTCGGTAAGCGCATGAATGGCTTTTGGGGAGGCTGTTAAGTTTGTGTTTGGAAAGTAGGAGAAATGAATTTACAGATTTCGAGGTATTTTGCGGATTTCAAGATGATTTTATGGATTCGAAATGGTTTTAATGAATTTCGTGATTGTTTTTACAGATTTCGAGATGGTTTTATCTCGACTTACGTGCACAATTTGAAAAACGGTTTTCCCAGACAACCACTAAAAAGGGAGAATCATTTGTGGGCATCGAAGATTGCTAAACGGCAGCCAATTCAGAAAATCGATAACAATAAACATACACAATCTAATACCCTAAAATCCAATCAAGCAAATACAGAAGGACTGAACAAGTGAGTACATAGATTAATTAATTGGATCAATCAGTGTGCAGACCCACAGGATTTAGGGATTTAGTAGTGCATACAGATGATGATGATGATATGATTCACAATAATTGGTATATAATTGCAATAGAAAGAATTAAAAAAAAGAAGAAAAGAAAACTATTTAAGTGACAAATACATAGAAATATAATGGAGGTGGGTAATATGAAATGGGCGCTTAGACACGCGGTGTAAAAATATTTTTACATAAATCAAGGTAAATATGTAAATGAAATTATTTCATTTTATAGAAAAAATATTGAACCCTGTTTGGCTCAGCGTTTGTAGGGCCCAAACACACGTTCAACAATTTTTTTCTATAAAACGAGATAATCTCATTCACATATTTACCTTGATTTACGTTAAAGTATTTCTCCATTTATTTCCAAACGAGTTTATTATTGGACGTACTTTTAACTTTTTTAAATAAAATTTTAAATAAGGCCAATATGTAATATGCTATATTATGTGTTTACACATATTATTGGTTCCGTTTGTTTTGCCCGTTTGCACAACGGGTGCGCTTACCGAGACATTTTTTCTCTTATATAAACTGCCTCGGAATCTGTGTTCTTTTTCCCAACGGGCTATCCAAACGGAGCCAATTGTGTGTGTTTGGGAAGTCCGTTGAGAGAAATGAGTTTATAGATTTTGAGGTATTTTACAGATTTCAAGATAGTTTTATGAATTTCAAGATGATTTTAATGAATTTTGAGATGATTTTTACAGATTCTAAAATAATTTTATCTTAATTTATATACACTGTTTGAGAAACGGTATTCTTAAATAAACACGTTGTTATTATTATTATTATTATTAGATAAATGGCTGGGTGGGTTACAAGTTAGAAATGATGAGGTCGCTTTCCAGAGAAATGCCAACTTTCTGACGACTGTGAAGAAAGTTAAATGATTTGCGATTTGAACATCACCATTACTGATTTGACGCTACAAGCCTTCCTCTTTCTCCTTCTTTTCTTATATTTTTTTCATACACACATATAATATAATATGCATATATATATTGTCAACAGCTTTTTCAAAGAGTCCCGATGGCACATCAATCAGTTATTCACTTATCAGTTGTTGACCATAATATTTATATTAACTCTTTTTCAATTTAATTAACAGTTAATGAGGTAGATTTATGTCATGTGAACGTATTTTTCTAATATAAGAAAGATGTTTTATTTCTTCCAACATTTTTAATTTTACTGGATAAATTTGTTGGGATAAATTTGTTTCTTAAAAGCCTAAAA
>JANTPZ010089967.1:0-11725 GCA_025593235.1 Vachellia pachyceras
GGCATCCCATTTGCCACAAATGAGAGATTTAGGTTTCCTATTCAAACAGTCTTTAAAAAGCAAGCCTAGATTTTGCCTATCTTTGTTAGCCTTCCTTTATTTTCAGTCTATATTTTTTTTAAAGAAATATTTTGTAAAAGAAAAAATCAGAAAAAAGTCGCATTTAAATTGTATTGATGAAAATAATTTAAATTAAAATATCGCTGTTACTTTATATGTATACAGTGCCATTTTGAAAAATTATTGGGTGCATTTTGGCAAAATTCATTTTATCTGGAGTTCATTTTAGCATAATGTATTTATGTTTAAATAAATACTCATAGTATATTTGTTCTGCCAAAATTTTTTACTGAAAATATATTTTAAAAAAAGAGTTATCACTTTATAGTGCATTAACTTTTTTTTTGTAAGCTACACTTTATATTCGTTTAAAAAATTAATTCACTATTCTTATGTTATACCCAATCAGTTATAAGTTTTTCTCATCTCTTTTATATTCATTTTCTCCCTCACCATCTCCCTCCATAAATAATGGTATATTTAAAAAAATTACAGTCATTTGAAAATTTTGTTTTTAATCAACTTTTTAACCTACTTGATTCACTTATTTTTATATTTTTATAGTTTTTAACTTTGTGCAAGTTTGGGAAAAACTTCTTTCAAACGGTGCATGCAAGTCAAGACAAAATTATTTCGAAATCCATAAAAGCCATTTCGAAATTCGTAAAAAACATATTGAAATCTATAAGTTTTTTGAAGTATTTCTTGAAATTAGTGATTTTAGAAAATTGAGAACATGGCTGTTTCCTACTTAATCCATTAAATAAGAAATATGTTGATTAAAAATAGGAAAAGTATAATTTATAAACTTTCACCAAAAAAGTTAGACAAGGATTTAGTTTTCCTTTTCAACTAGGTCCCTGAATAAGAAGGTATTTATTGAAAAGCCACTCAGTGACTCTGTGACAGTGGGTCTGGGTCATAATTGAAACAAACCAACAACAATTAACAGCCACCTTATTCTACAATATATTTAAAAAAATTAAAAAAAAATCCGTGGTAAAATTTATTATCCAAATATATTCAAATATCCGTCTTCTCAAGTGGATGCAATTTTCTTTTACCTTTATGTTAATATCTTTCATTTTATACATGATTAAAAATATATTGTATAAATTTAACAAAGGATTGTATCCTTTGAAGATAATTTATGCTTTGAGACTTGATAAAACAAATTATAGATAACTTTGGATAATAAATTTCTCAATTAAAAAAGAATTGGCAAGTTGGCAAATAAGGGATATGTTTAGTTTCAAAGAATTATTATAAAATTAATGGTAGAAAATGTAATAAAAAGAAATTACATGGCATTTATTTGATATATAATTGAAGAATTATAAAATAAAAATTATATTTTATTTAAAGTAATAAAATTACAATAAATGTTAAAGGATCTTTTTTACTAGATTAAGGCTAAAATGGAAGGTATAAACGTTTTGTCGATTCATGATACGTATGAATATAATATCCATACGTTGATTCATATGAACATGAATCTGGATCATAGCATCAAAGTTCTATAATGAAAGTTATCTAATCTATTACCGTCATTATTATATTAGATTACTTTTCTATACCAATAATAAACAACCTTAAATCAGCAAAATGGATTAGAATAATCTTGATGCAACCAAATCACTGCCCAAAAAATGTCATTTAGCGACGGAAAAATTCATCGTTAAAAGACTATTTTGCATTAGAAAATTTTCATTTAACGAAATATTAGTGACCCTCATTTTAGAGACGGAAAATAGCCATTTAACGATAGATTTTCCGTCGCTAAATAGAATTTTTATATTAGCGAATTGAACTAAGCTTTTGTGGAGTATTATTTTCCTAAAATCATTCCAAGTTTAATTCAACAATAAAGCTGGAGGTTTTGCGTTTTATTATGCACTCAATGATATTTAAAATTTACACCCATTTATTTTTAAAATTTATATCTTAATTACCGATAAATTTGTTATTATTTCTTTAAAAATAAAAAAACTTATCCCACTGCTACGAGGATATGATTCGACCACGCTGTATGTGTATATATTAATGTTGCATTTTTAAAAATGAATAATTCTTTAACAGAAATTTCTCTTAGACAACAAAATCGAGAGAATCGTACGGAAATTGTAAGGAAAATAAATGCATGAATAGTTCTCACGAACTGTTCACCAACGGAAATTAAAGTTGCACCCAACACTTCAATATCTTCCACACTCAAGTAATAGTTAATGACCCTGTTTGACAAATGGTTGGATTGATCATGAATACATTTTAGAAGGCAGTGTTCATTTAGGAATCTGCTGAAAAAATGATTTACGGATTCCGAGATGAGTATGTAAGAGGAGTTTTATCTCCATTTTCGTAGGAATGCATTCTAAAGCTCCAAAATGCGTTCTCAAACAAAATGAATGTTTGACATTTATCCCAAGTATAAATCAAAGTTGATTTTTTTACTAATATTAAAGGAGTTAAATAAACTAGTTTAGGTGTATACTTTAAAATACTTATATAAATAAATTTATAAATCAAGTAAATAAGTTTAAAAAATAAGAAATTCATTGTTTTATTCATCTTGTTTAATTGAGGAAGTATATATTATTATCAAATAATATGTGTATGTGTTGTAACTTTATGGTTAGGTTTGGTGGGGTTTCATTGCTTCTGGCTTTTTCTGTGATATGCAAAACTTAACACATGCACAAGATGGTGACGATGAGAAATATATATAGGGAGACTTATTATAAAATCTCAAGGAAGGAAGTTATTTATGAAAAGGTCCTAAGAGTTGTCAATGGCAGCTACTACACTTGTCAATGGTGCTCCTCAACTTGTTATTGACAACCTCTTGAGACCTTTTCATAAATAACTTCCTTCTTTAAGATCTTACAATAAATCTCCCATATATATATTATTTAAACATTTAATTATATAAAGAACTAAAAAGGTGCTCATATAAATAAATTATACATTCATAATTCAACCAAGACCCATTATTGCATACTTGTCATAGTTGCAGAAGAAAGTTGTTGCAGCTAATAAATTATTAGTGGCTTATAATAACAATGTTGACTACTCCATCAAGCCCTATGAAAGAAAGAAAGAAAGAAAGAAAGAAAGAAAGAAAAGCTCATAATTCCAAACACAGTGGATTGAACAGATTTCTTTCTTCACTTTTTTAAAGATACTGATCATTCTGTATCAATTTAAAGTATGAAAGTTTTGTTTGTTTCCTTCTGTGCTTAATGCAAAAACTCAGATAATTAATTTATAAATATAAAAAATATTAGTTATTTATAATAATTATATATTAATTTGCTTAATTAAATTACAATCTTAAATCACGTAATTAAAAAAATTATCACATAAAACAATGGCCATCCTGTTCATTATGATTCATTGCTTCCTTGTAAGTGGGTACCTTTAAAGGCTTTCTTTGCAGCTTTCAATGATACATTTGAATAATTGACTGTATTTTGTCTTAGGGAACGACTAAGTTCTTCATTATGGTCAGTAAATACAGTAATATAATTGCTTGATAATTGAATTGTAGTATAAAATTAATGAAGAGCTTTTAACCATTTTCAAGAATTTTTTAGCTTGATTTTCTGACCCTATCTTATTTTAACTAGAAGATTCATGAGAGATACATACCAATCGAAATAACCGTTCAAGACAAAAAACTCTAACATCGAATATTTGTATACATTTTTTGGGACATTTCTCATTCTAGCCAGAAGATTTATCCTAGTCCAGAATGATATAGATTGAGCCAGATAGAAACACAAAAGGGTGGAAAAGCTCTGTTAAGCATTGTAATGGAAAAGCTCAGAGGATTCGAGCCTTCACCTAACTACTTATTAAAAGGAAACTTCTTCCTAACTCAAAACGTCATAGGAGGGAAATTACCACATATGGTCGTTACTCCCTTTGTGATGGGGACACAGAAGACATCGACCATGTCTTTAAGGATTGTCTGCTAGCATCATCAGTTTGGAAGAAAATTCTTCCTTATAATATGTCATTGAATTTTTTTAGCAATGTTGTGGCTGTCTGGCTTAACAGCTAAACAAGAGACCCATGACTTAATATCTCTTAGAAAATTGGCTTTTGCATAACATTTTGGAAATTTTGGGAAGTTAGAAACCATCGGATCTTTACAACTGAAATAAACTCGGTAGATAGCATACTATCTCACATTAGAGCAATGGTTAGTCATACAGTAAATTGCTTTTCCGCCTTTAAATTTCTTATGTAAATCATTTGCTTGTACAGTTTTTTTGACACAATGAAATCTTTCCACTTACTAAAAAAAAGTATTGTAATGGACCTGTCTAGCTTATTTTAATTAAAATATTTTGTGGTAGAGCTTTGCATCATTTTATGATCATCTCTAGCTCAATTTATATTATTTGATAAGGGTATTGTAGCCATTGTATATTAATAAATATTTAACTATTTGATGGGAAATTGGAGGAAGGGGAAGGAATAATATATGTATTGTCTGGTGGTGACAACAAAGTGGCCAATAATCTTATGATCTACTAAGTGCCCGTTTGAGAGTGTTTCAATTTCCTAAACGTACGTTCAACAGTGTTTTTCCGTAAACAGAGATAATTACATTCACATATTTAACTCGTAAGCCATAAAATCACTTCTCCACCGTTTTCTTAAACGGACTCTAAGTAGGAACATGAAAGTTCGTTCATGAATAAAAGGTTGCAAGTTGGACCCTACGTGAATAATAATTTTTTTGCCAGATCGAGAATAATACTTTAAGCCATTATAATGTATAAACACACATTGATGCCTCTGAGTTTACGAACAAAACAGTGAACAAGTGCATGTACAGAAAGATAGATGAATAGAGTAGATGGTGAGGAGTTTTGATTGAGAGAGGAAACAAAATGACAGTAACGGGACATGCAAAAGGAAAACAGAAGAGTTAAATTTGCATATCTTATGACAGAAGATTTTATGTAGGAAAATGGACCCCCCACCCATGAACACATATACACACAGACAGACAGACAGGCATATATATATATATATATATATCTGTGTGTGTGAATATATATATATATTCAAAAAGAAAGAAAGAAAAATAAAAGAACTGTTGATGATCAATGAGGTCGCTGTAATGGTGGGCATAGGGTGAGATTGTTGGAATTATTCCATCAAAGAAAGAAAAGTGTGTGTTGTGTATGGCCACCACACCACCTTGTCTTTCCCCATCTTTTCACTACCAAAGACCTTTCTGACATCACCAACACCTCATTTAACTCTCCCTTTGTCCTTTTTTTTTCACTTTCTGTGATGATTTGAAAATATATTTACGAAAAATAAATGTTGAATTTATAGTATATTTATTCTACTAAAAATGGGGTTTTTCACATAATATATTTTAAAAAAATGAGCTATTAAATCTAGAATCTGCAAGTTAACAAACTTTTATGTTTAAAATGCGTTCTCATAAGCCCAAACATTCCTCTCCCAACCTTATGTTGTTAATGGGACCTCTAATTAAATATTTTCATCTACGAAACCATTCCTTGATTAAATTTCTTATTTGGGACCTCAGACTAAATTTTTCAATAATTAATTCGTCTTCCTTTATGATTTTACCTGATTTTTTCATTAAGTCTCTGTAATTTTTTTTCTTCACGTTGCCCTTATATTTTTCTCAATCATAAACATTGATTTCTGTTCTCGTGATCCGTCAATGGGAGGTAATTTAAATACCAAGTCAAGGACATGTAAATTTTCACAAAATAAAAAATAAAAAGGGGCTTTTAAAAAATAAAATGATGGAATAAATTTTAGGGTGAATTTTGTGGGGGAAAACCCCTTATTGCGAGATTTACTGCCCAAAAGTACCTAAGGATCAATGGGTTCAGAGCTTATCTCAACTGTATGCAAATGTCATTTTTTTTTAATTTATTGTAAGTTCTAAATAAGGAAATTATTTATGAAAAGGTCTCAAAAGTTGTTAATGGCAGCTGCTCCACTTGTCAATGGTGTTCCTCGATTTGTCATTGACAACCTCTTGAGACCTTTTCATAAATAACTTCCTTCTTTGGGACCTTACGTATAAATCTCCATTTTTTCCCACATAATTAAAGATAGATTGCATACAAATCAAGAGTTGCAATGCTAAAGTTAGGTTGCACCTGAATCCTTAAATAAACTTCATGTAACTTTGAGCAATAAATTGAGCAATCGAGATTTTTCAACAATTTTCCCTAAAATATATTTATTACCAACATATATTGTATAAAATGTAGTCTGGTTTATTTTGATTTTATTTGAATAAATGAGAAAAATAATACAAATACATGTTGAGTCACATCATCAAAACCTAAGTCTCCCCTCTTACAAATTAACAAATTATTAGTGTGAGGATCAATATCTACAATTGAGAAAACAATAAGAACCCAATAAAAAAAATAAAAACTACAATGATCCAATTAAAAAATAAGATAAAATTACAAGGACTTGAGTATTAATTTTTCCTATCTGCTTTTAATTTTTGCCGAGTTGCTGTAATTACAGTACTCGTTTGGAAAACCGTTAGGAGAATGACTGTTGGCCAGAATGTATTTTGAAAAATGGCTTTTGTCCTGATTGCATCTCGATAAAATGTATTTATATTTAGATAAACGTTTGATTCTAAATGCATTCTGTCAAAAAGGATTTTTTTTGCTCAGAATGTATTTTAAAAAGAGTTGTTAATCGCTGGAATTTACAAACTAACCGACTTTTAGACCTATGAAAATAGTTGCCAAACAATCAATATAAAATGGCCAAACTAATCTATAGTTCAAAGAAGAAATAATATTGTTATGTATAAATTTGTCAACCCCACCAGCATGGCCATTCCTCTCAATAATGATGAATTTGAATCCCCTCTATATCTTGTTGAAAAGATCTACTTGAGATTGATGAACCAATATTTCATTCATTATACTTTTCACTGCATCAATATATATATATATATTATATGTAAAGCATCTGAACATTATCACAGTGTATAAATTCAAAAAAGTGATTTTTTTGAAATGTGGGGAAATTTTTGAGGACCCTACCATTGAAAATTTTTCACCAAAGTCTCTGTAATTTTCATGGCATATTTTACTTTACTTGACCCACCACGCACAGAAGAAAATGCACAATACAATAGAGAGAGAAGCAAATGAAAGGGTGTTATCACACATTTATGGTACATAAAGATTTATATAAGCAACATGAGTGGGAAGAGACAAGGTGAAAAAAAAAGCTTCCACCATGAGTGGGACCACAAAGAAATTTGAAGTTATGGGCAAAATCTCTCTCACACACACACACATGAATGGCACACACATGAATGGTTTTGAATGGTCCATGTTTAACAAGGGAACCCTAAAATATCAATGATTTAAAGTTGATTTTGAATTATCTAATATATACTATAAGTGAGTTAAAAATTGTTGATTTAATTTACGGGAAAAATTAATCTATAGCTTTTTTGCTGAGTTTTTATAGTTTCACTTGATTTTTAGCCAAATTCGTTAATGTCATAGTTCTTTCTTCTTTTATCAAAACTTCAACGTTATTGTTTTAACTTTTAATCATAATTTTACAAACGATTAATTGATGGTTTGGTATGAGTTAAAACGAACTAACGTAATTTATTTATTTATTTTTGAAAATTTGTTGCAAGATAGGTAAAAAAAGTAGGCAAGCAAATGAAATTAAACGAAAGAGAGAAACTTTTAATTTTTTTTAAATTAAAGAAGAGAGTTAATTTAGTTTACACAATTGGGGTGGGTCATATGAATAAAATTTTGAAATTTGAGATGCAGTGTCCTTCCAAGTAAATGTCACTTCCATGGTCCATAATTGTGTTTGCCCAATTTGGGGGAACATTGGTACATCCATTGAAGGACCCCACTTTCTTGTGCCTTAGTCTTCAATTCCCATCTATACCTAACATCTACTCTTTTTTTTTTTTAATTTTATTTTATAAAACTATTCATATAATCATGTTTTGATTGATTGATTCGTTCCTTTTCTTGAACTACCACTTTTTATAATTAATATATATTTATATATTTTTCAAATACAGTAGAGTTGATGTACATGTTACAAAATGGGCCACATAATTCAAGGGTTTAAGGTTCCACAACTTAACCCCACACACACACACACACACATATATATATGAAAAATATTTAACAACCAGATATTTTTCCCTCATGCAATATAAGAAAAATATTTAATAACTTGCAAGGTTTTTTTTTGAAATTGCATTTTTGATAAAAAAACTTCATTTATTTTCTAACATTTATATCTTATTCAAAATATGTGAAGAAGAACAATAAAATAAGAGCTGCATGAAGATTAAGAAATATATATGCATCGAATTGGAAAAAGGGAATATAAAGCTTAAAACTAGTGTTATTGTTATATTGATTTTGTTTTTGTGAAACACAATGTTGTGCAATATTGCTATAAACTCGGAGTACAAATCATGCTCCTAAAAATGGTTAAGGCAATAATTAGAAGAAGAGAGGGACAAAAAATTTACTTTTTAAAAGTAAACTAAGTACAAATGTCATTATATTGGAGATAATAATATTCAAGACACTGTTTACATGTTTGGCAATCACATTTAGAATCACGTTTATGTAAATTGAGATAAAACTTCTCTTACATACTTACCTCGATTTATGTGAAATCATTCTCTCAACGGATTTTCAAACACACAATATACTGAGTGAGTGAATAACACAAAAGTTAAACCCTGCATTAAATAAGCTACCAAATACTATAAGGCCTTTTTTTGAGGGAGTTCGAAAATATGTTTGGGCTTTCTAAAAATGTGTCTTTGAGGAGCAGCTACTTGTATGTCGAAGATGTGATTTTCCCAACGGAGTTAGATGTAATGGAAATTGTTATTTTCTGACAATGTAGCCAACCAATGTTCAATTCTTTGTTAAAAGAGCTACATACATTTGGTATATGATAGTATTTTAAATATGGTTGTTTTTAATAAGAGAATGCCCATATTTAAAAATAATTCTAAAAGACTATTTTGGATAAAGTTAAGTCGTTGTTTAGTTTCATTTACTTCAAATGATTTTACACCATACAAAATATATATAAGTGTCATAAAACATTTAAAAAAAATGCTAAATTACACTAGTTTTCAAGCATCCGTTTCAATTTTTTTTTTTGACATAACACCTACTTAACACTCTCTAAAATATGGAATTGTTATTATTATTTTTTTTGGGTGTGTTTGAAGTAAACCTTTTGCTTATATATTGCCATAGAAGTGTGTTTAGCCTTTTTTTTTTAATTATGTTATGGTCAATAGCTATCAACTTCAAGGATGGCCTTTGTTCCATGGCTAGTTCAAAAGATGTCTTTAGAATCATGGAAGTGAGATCTAATTCAACATGCACTTGAGATCTAATTCTTTGATACTACAAGGGGAGAGAGATACACATATAAAATTTTTTGGTCCTGTATGTAAAAATACTTTAGTTTAAGGGTTTGTTTGGGAACACCGTTTCTCCAACGGTGCATGCAAACCGACATAAAACCATATCAAAATATGTAAAAATCATCTCGAAATCTATAAAAATCATTTAGAAATCCACAAAATACCTCGGAATCTATAAATTCATTTCTTCCAATGGAATTCCCAAACACACACTAAGTGTTAAGACACATGTGATCGGTGAACCTCTTCTTATCTTCATTCTTATGTTCACTAATCTTCACTTGTACAATAAGTCCTTTGTATAGCGATTAAAAAAAGAATGTTTACATCGGTTCTACAAATCGCATGAAAAAATGTTAATGGTCCCATTTGGCAACACTTCAGTGGAGTTCAAAAACCCGTTCAACAATAAAAGTATTTTTTCACCGTATTTACCTTAACTTAAATAAAAGTATTTTTTCACCGTGTTCTCAAACAAATCCAATAAAAACAAAGGTTTCTAATCGTGTTTATGAAAATACCATCGGTTACACTTTCTATATCATGCGTCCATGCAATATTTGATATCAAAAGTGCCACGTAGAAATGTTACCCTATTTTGCACTAATAATATTTCCCCTCATGCATATCCCAAAATCCCAATCTTATCTATATTTATGTACGTCACCGTTAAGCTTTCAACTTCAAGGTTCCATTGTGGTTACAAGGATATATATATATATATATTTATATAAGGATATATATATTGTGTGTATAACTTGACCAGTCTCTAGTAGAACTAAGTTGCAGAATATTTTTATTACAATCACACATCACTATCAATATTGTTGGGAGACTCAAAACAATATAACTTTTATCATCCATTGTTGGAAAATTTTGAAATGGGCTTTTCATGTGTTTTTTTACCAAATAAATAAGTAGAAGTTGGACTTAAACGTGTAATACTAAAGTAGAATTTTTTTCGGTTAATACTAATGTTATCAGTCCTATAGGTTGTTCTGATTTTAATTTTGATTCTTTTAGTTTTAAATAGTTGGTCTTTGTCACTATAAGAATTCGGTTTGTGGTTTGAATTTACCAAATAATCTTTATACTTTTAATAAGTTTTAGTTTTGATTTATATATTTGAACCCATATTAAATCTTTATGAAATCATATAGAGCAAAACGAACAATTTAAAATTATAGGCGTCAAAATAAAAATTCAACAATGATATAAATCGATTTTTCATATGTTGGTTTCTTCGTTTCCAGTTCATTCCATCAAAACAAACATTATATTGCTACCTCCCTGTACTAAGTCGAAGTTGCTTGTACATATCTTAGTTAAAATGATTCGATTTTCTTTAAGTAAGATTGAATGTTCGAATTTTATGGATGAAAAAACAATTGTCTTATTAAGATTAGTTTAATATACTAAATACTAGGTAATTGTTTAAAAGGAAATAATACATTACTAATTTATAGATATAAAATATATTAATTAAGTTGATTATTTGTAACAAATATATGTTGGTTTTAAATTGATTATTTATAACAAATATGTGTTAGTTTTCTAAAAATAGTTTCTTTAAGCATAATTGCCTTTAGATTAAAACTCCCTTAACATGTTTAATCAATAAGAATATATTGGAGCAAAAAGTTACAAAATTTTTTAATATATATTTACAAGATAAAATAAATTGAGATATTATATTTAAGATCAAATCCAATAATTGAATTAGCCCCTATATTAGGAGCAAGATGGAGCAATATCATATAATTTAAGAGTGTTGTCATATACTTTTTATTGCTTAAGCACCATATAGGTAGAATCCTGTTCAATGTATGGTCGGGCACTAAATGTATGCACATCTTTTAGTGAAGATTTGAATCTTAGTTCATCTAGTTATGAGGACCAATTGGTTATTTAGGGCTTGTTTGGAAGCTATTTTCAGAATAGCTTTTACAGATTTCGAGGTAAAAACTACGTTTTGGAGAATAAATTTTGGAAAAATAGCTTTTACAGATTCCGAGGCAAAACCTAGGTTTTGAAAAGTAATTTATGTTTGGGAAGTTATTAACTTTTACGGATTCCGAGGCAAAAAAGTGGTTAGGAAAGAAGAAAGAGAAATGATGAAAAGTAGGAAAGAGGAAAGAGAAGTAAGAAAAAGTAGGAAAGAGGAAAGAAAAAGAAAGAAAAAGT
>JANTPZ010089968.1:0-10053 GCA_025593235.1 Vachellia pachyceras
GGCTTGAGCTTGGGGTTTTGCTCCAAAGGGACTTTTGAATCTCTCAAGAAGGAGAACAAGTTCTGAGCCGACGGGGCAATCTCAAATATTCTAAATTTAAACCCAAAAAAACGCATAAACTGTGAGTAAGAAGGCAGCGAAAGATAAAGTTGAAATCAAAAAGAGGATTCGGTAAAGGAGATCCCTACTTCAAGAAAAAATTAAGAGCCAGCTCAGCAGAATTCTTCTTCATTGCGTCCCAAGACTTAACCACAAGATCTTCTTGCTCTTGGGTGAAACATATTCCCTCCGGGGGGCTCATCTTCTCAGTAACCGAAGGATTTCGTATTCGTAGTGGGAATCGATAAACTTGAGAAAATTGTGGGCTTTAGGGAGGTGGAGGTTGTTGCGGTGGGATTTAAGGAAGATGAAGATGTCCCTTGAGGGCGATGGCGAGCCATTCTCATCACATTGGACTGTGATACTTCATGGTGGGAGCTCAATTAATTATTAGAACATGCCAAAAACGCAGGAACCAAATAGAAGTCCATAGGATTCGGGTTATGCGTTGGACACTCCCGTTCCAGTAGACAAGAACGGTGCGACTAGTAAAAATAATTTACAATTATTCAGATTTTTTACGACTTAATAAAATAATAACCGGCCAAGAAAATATTCAAATTAATAACATAATAGATTTGTTTGCAGAGAAGGTGGATTTGAAAACGGGCGGCGCTACCAGGAAATGACCGTTTTGCTTAACTAATTTATTTGATGAACCGTTTGACCGTTTGACTGTACGCTAAGAATATACTATTGTCAGGTAAGACAATAAGATTCGTGATATAAAGTGTTTTATAACGTTTGATTTTGCAATCATCTACAACATAATTACAATTTGCATTCCGCTACTAGCTACCACCATCATCCATGGTTGCCGCACGCCAAATCTGTCCACAGCATCTTTAATTGAAAAGTAGGTTAACGATTCACGGAAGTTATATATCTAACATGATTTATGATTTATGAAGTAAATATATAAAAAGAGTTTTATTTCAACCTGTGTGAACATAATTTTCAACGGTTATAAATATACAACCTAAGTAGCTAATTAGTTTTTACAAGCTTATTTTTCTTTAATCTAATAAACATAAAGTAAAATGGTTTACAATTTACATAGTGTACCAGATCAAATAAGGTCTTGATTCTTACATTGTAAATTTTTAACATCAATTTCCTATCAATTAGTGACCTATTAACTTTTTTTAAAGTAGTTTTACGTAATTCAAAATAAATATGTGAGATGAGTTTTATCTGTTTTAGCGGAGAAAAGATGTGACTGACAGGTAAAGAATTAATTAAATAGTTGAATGTTTGAATAGATTGTTGCCATATTTTTTTTCTAACCTTTTGGAGTATTATATTTAAAAAGATAATAGATTTATTGTAGAAAAGTTGGATTCGAAACTGCGTGCTGCTTTGGTCAAAAAAAAAAAACAAAAACCTATGTGCTGCCTACCAAGACGTGGGGATACGGATTGCCTTCGCATCTTAAAAAGCTAGCAAAGGCACTTGTCTCTTGACCCCCCCTTTTTTTGCATGGTGGTGTTATTCTCTTACAAAAATATTTTTTATCATTAATTTGGAGATAAAACAGTGCAGTTTGACATTTCTCACATATATATATATTAAAGAAACTACATCCAACGGATCAGAACTGAGCATGAATAAAATCATAACTATTATATACTGAAAATATGAGAGCTCTTAATCTTATTATGAGATGATTACGATGACCACCATCCTTTGCGATGGGCAGAGGATTCGATTCCTCTCACAATTAATCATCACTTTAGTCGTTGGTTTTGGTCACGCAAGCCATGAACTCACAAATTTATCATCAGATAACATTGGCAAGTTCCCTTTAATAAGATGTGAGATAAATGTTTAGTCAAACCATAAGTTTACTTGCCATCTCCACAAGTGGTGCAATTTGAGTTATTATCATCTTTTGCATATTAAATTTTACCTATATGTTCCATCTTAAATTAACAAGTGTTGGTAAAAAATGGGAAAAATCCCAAATAGAAGAATTAATGAATGAAATGTCTTAAAGATTGGTAAAATTATCATAAGATCCCAGCAGTAACTGATCTTATTGTTATTAACAACCCCACCAGTCGTCAATAACAATCAGACCAGCTATTGCTGAAATTTGATAGTAATTTTGTCATTCTTTGAGACCTTTTGTTCATTAATTCATTTTGTTGGGACATGATTGTAAATTTTCTAAAAAATTGACAATTTCATTTACCGTTTGTACAAATACACTTCGTATTGTAAAAAGGGTAAATGCGTACGTTTACCCAATCTATACCCAACACACATTGAACCTTTTTCCTGGCTCAAAATTACATTCAAAATCAGGATGGTGAAAAATATAATGTCAAATAAAGCATTTGGCCTTGTAATATAAGGATGTTCATAAGCCCAATTTGGCAAAAATCAAATGAACTGAACCAACCAAGCCAACTCAAACGGAAGTTTGATCAATTTTATCATAAGGTCCGTTTGGTTTGGTTCTTATGTTGGTATGAGTCCCCTCAGTGTAGTTTGTATTATGATCAAATGACAATTTTCATCCTTTCCATGATGGTTTAGAAATTTAATGCTAAATCAAGAAAAGGTGTTGATATTCAGTTGCAAAACGTAAACTTAAAAAGTGAGCTTAATACTAATTAAATAAATAATGCTCAAGTCATTGATGAGTTGATTGGTTATTTTAATATTCAAATGACATGTATCAAATTAATATCAAGAATCAATAATATATCTTTTTGGACCGGAATATCAATTATGTGAATTAAATAATTGAGAAATAAATATAATATGCCATAAAATATTATTATAAAATATAACATATCATAAAATTAAGGGTAAACATAAATACCAAATAAGTAAGTATATCATAGATACATTAAAAAAAAAGTTAAGCCGATCGGTCTTGCATGTAAATTCCAAATTAGTCCTTATTTCAATAGGAGAATTACGGTGTTTTGACGGAAAAGATTTAAATATGTAATCACAAATTTTAGTTAAAAATTGATAATAAATTTATACTCTTTACTTATGGAAAATACATTTTGATAATTAAGTATTCATTTGATCATATTCATGGGGTAGATAGAATGTTTCATTTTGTTTTATTTATAACTCACATCATTAATTTTTTATATGAATATAAAATTTTACTCTTAATTTATTATGTGTTCATTTTTCCCTAATGTATTATAGTAGATATCAAGTATGGATAAAGTTAAAAGGTTTTTGAATTTTAAAGAAGATTTAACAAGTTTTAATTTTTTGACATATATAAAATAAGTTGGAAATTATTTATAAACAAAACCTGTTCTTTTAAGAAGTTCATAGCGATTCCTCTTATTTTTAATTGGTTTGATTTGGGCTAATACATTTGATTCGATTTCTGAACTCTCAAGTGTGTTCTTTTAGGGGTCATTCACTGAAATTCCCCTAAAATAAATCCTAGCCCGAGTCCAGGGTGATCAACGGTCATCAAATCCGCATCTATTCATTAAGAAGAGAGCCATCTCAACCGTTAATTGGGAACTAATCCTGACCGTTGGTTTATTTAGGGATTAGCCTTGTTCCAGTGCTCCATTCTCGTTACCTCCGATAGGCCTCCGTTCGTGCATGAGTACATGAAATTTTCTGCTCGCCGGGAACTTTTTGTGCTGATATTTCATACAACGTGTACTCCCTAGGGAACTTAGTTTTGCGTTCTTGACAGAGATTCTATCACCTAGTGCTGGAACTGCTTAAAGAAACTTAAAATTTTGGCTCGCTTTGATTCATCTTCATTGACATGGCAAGTTCAGGGAGTTTCTAAAGCCTTTCCTGAAATGCCTCGGATTCCATTGTTTTTTAGATGGATTGGCCATTCCTTCAATTGGCAGAATCTTCTTCCCCGTTGGGATGGAATTCAAGTTCAAGCAAGCAACCAAACTCACTTTTCATGGTAATCCTGTTTCCACTTCTTTATCTGCAGTCCAAATAAGAGACCAAAGTCTTTATGAGCTTCTCTAGTTGCATCTGGATTCAAAGGTTTCAACCGAGCCTATGGCTGTATGGTCGTCTTTTACAAGAAGGTTTTCTCTAAGGCACTTTCAACTTCTTCCTCGCACACCTTATCCATCAATTCTCACAGCCACGCCTCACCTTCTCTCTCAAGATTTTCATCAAACAGTTTCGCTGCCGTCTCACTACCTTAAACATTCATTCTCCTATCTCTCTCAAGCTCCCAAGGACCTTATCGACTTCATTGCCGATAAGTTCCATTTCCATGGGGACCCACGTAACACAGTTCTACAGCAGTTCCTTGAATTGCTCAGAAAGGTTGATTGCAATTCATCAGAAGCAGAGTTCATGACCTTTCTCGATGGATCAGGTGTCAAAGCTGATAGAGATTTAATTGGTTCGACGATTTGGGAACTGAGGGAAGAGTGTAAAGCTGCCTTTTATGCATTTAAATGGGGCAAGAAGTGGAATTGCAATGATGAAAATGTTTATCAATTGATGATATGGGTTTTGGGCCATCATCAAAAGTTTTCCACTGCATGGAGTTTGATTCAAGATATGCATCGGTCTTCTCTATGTACACGGCAGGCTATGCTTATTATGATTGATAGGTTGAAATGGCCTTTGCTCTTGAAACTCTTTCTAGCTCGTATTAGGATTTGCTGGTGTCATTAACTTGGTTAAAGTGTGGAATGAAACTTGTATTATTATGTTAAGAAGCACGTCATTGTAGGAAGCATCATCTTGATTTTAGGTTGACCTCCTTTGGCTGACTCCTATTTTGCTTGTTTACTGAAATCGTATCTAGGGTTTAGAAGTCATTCCTTGTCTTTGCTGTTGGAATCATTTGAGTTAACTAGTAACGCAGGATAGTCTTTTGTAGTGATCTTCCTTATTATTTGAATATTATACTTTTATTATTGATGTGCTTACATTCGATTAATCAACCTTGTTGGTCTGTCTATTTTTATATGTTCGTAGCTAGTGGTATTCTGTTGTTAAATATATGAACTCTTGTTAATGGCATCTCAATTCCATCAGTAACTTTTGTTATTTTGTTCTCTTTTGGCATTTTGCTTTAATTAGATATGCATCTGGAAATGATTCAGCCAAGGCTATCCAAACATTCAACTTCATGGAAAAGTTCAGAATGACCCCTGATCATGAAGCATTCCATGCTTTTTTGCATGCACTTTGTAAGCATGGGCACATTGAGGAAGCTGAAGAGTTTATGCTTCTGAATAAGAAGCTTTTCCCTCTTGAGACCGAGAGTTTTAACATTATTTTGAATGGGTGGTGTAACATATCAGTAGATCTATTTGAAGCGAAAAGAGTTTGGAGAGAAATGTCAAGCTATTGTATAACACCAGATGCGACATCATATAGTCACATGATATCCTGCTTTTCAAGGACAGGAAATCTTTTTGACTCGCTTAGACTTTATGATGGGATGAAGAAAAGGGGTTGGAAACCTGGGGTGGAGGTCTACAATTCTTTAGTTTATGTTTTGACTCGTGAAAATTGCTCGAAGGAAGCTCTGAAGATGATAGATGAGATGAAAGAAGGTGGCTTGCAGCCAGATTCTGCCACCTTTAACTCAATGATACTCCCTCTTTGCAAAGCAAGAAAACTAGCACATGCAAGAATGTTATTAAATACAATGGCAGAGGAGAATCTTAGACCAACGATTGAAACCTTCCATGCATTTCTTGAGGGAACAGATTATCAAGGGACATTGGAATTTCTTAGTAGGATGAAAAATGCTGGTTTGGGACCTAATGGGGACTCCTTTCTTATAATTCTTGAGAAATTCTTCAAGTTGGAGCAACCTGTAAATGCATTGAAAATTTGGCAGGAAATGAAAACTTTTGAAGTACTGCCCAGTTGTATGAATTACAGAAGAATGGTAGAAGGTCTTGCGACTTGCGGGTGGCTAGTTAAGGCCCGGGAATTTCACAAGGAGATGATATTAAATGGATGTTTGGAAGATCCAAGGCTGAAGAAGCTCTTGCAGGAAGAAGTGCTTGATGGTACTGGTGATAAACATAAACAGCATGTCAAATTGACCAACAGTGGTAGAAGATCCAATCACTGGAAAAGCAAGATGAAACGGAAGAATCCATGTGAGGCTCAAGATAGATGACACTCTCAAACAAGAATTGGAATTACAAAAGCTACCATGGTTGATCTTGCTAGTTAACCTTCTACTCTAATGGAGACCATAAGATAAAGTGCCCGCTGTTGCATGCATATGAACATGATACATACATCCAATGGTTGAGATTGTGTCTGTAGATGAAGAGATCACACAGAGACACAAGAAATTTTCCAAAACCAGGCCCATGTTTTTGAAACCATAGTTTTGATTTCTTGGCTCATTTCTTCTTCTCTGACATTATTAGATCATGGTTATTTGGAACAAAATAGGTGCGTCATTGTTCTTAATCTTATATGGTGGAACAGGAATTCAACCATTCATGGAGGAGAAATGAAGCCCCCGGAATCAATGATCAAAGTTTTTTTGGGCATACGTTCTTACTTGACAACGTTTGTTCAAGGTCCAATTATTATTTAGCCACGTCTCTTGATCAAACATTGGAAAGACGTATTGTTGGTCCTATACACAATCAGTCTCACTGACATATTTGGTTTGCAAGGAAAAAGACAGTTGAATTCTTCAACAATTCAAGACATTAAAATTTTTAAGGCTAAAAGTAGAGGGTTAAAAATTTAATATGGCATGTCTGCATCATACAAAATTGATTTATTGTCTATCTATTGTACCATTGAAAAATCATATTCATACAAGTTGAGATAAAATTTTTCTTATATAGCGGATAATAAATTATGTTGAAAACTGGTAATCCAAACTCATGTTTTTTATGGCTTTTTGGAGTATTATATCCAATAACCAATAAAATAAATATACTTATTAGAGAAGAGGTGGATTCGGAACTAGGTGCAGCAACCAGATTAGGCTCTTTGGTTGTCCCAATCTCACAGAAGTCACTGACTCTTTGCGTTGCGTAGGCCTTAAGCCATGAGCTCATGAATTGATTTTTTTCTAATTTTTATTTGATTACATATTAGTTGACTGATCTCAATTTATCCGTCATCCCAACTAAACTATCAAAAAATGAATGTGTAATTAGAAAAATAAAATACTTTAATAAAAAGATAAAAAAGTCATTGAGTAATCATGTTTATACTATTTTAATCAGAGTATAAATAATGTATCTTAGTCGGAATATTTAACAATTGTTCCTAATCCAAGTTGGTTGAGTATTGAGTAGTTAATGCATGCAGAAACATGCTGACATGTATATATAGGCAAAAAATTGTTGGAAGTAAATGGTTCGTCGGAATATGATCAGTTCGAGTAATAATGCACATCCTTCAACATAAAATTATTTTTCATTTGCAAATTATTCTTACATCCTTTACATTTTTATTTCAATTCAAATGCTAAATGTTTAACATATCATTTAAAAGATCGGTAATTTTAAGAGCATTAATTAATTTCTAACAGCTAACATCCTTCTTTAAAAAATTGAAATAATAATCAACAAAACAGTAGATAGAAACAAAAGCCATCCTTAACAGAAATTCTATCTTTATTATCTTCAGCTATCATCATTAAAACTTAAAAGCTACATCCTTTCCAACCTGGTACAAAAGTAACATTGATGGCAAATATAATACATGTTTATACAATAGGACGCCACAAACATGCAGAAACACTGGACTCACACACGTTGTAAAGATAGTCTCTAAGATTAAGGTTTCATTTCAGCTTTAATGGCTGCAACTAGCTTATCATAAGCTACTCCCCATGCATTCTTCATGTCCGCTGACCACATTTCTGGTACTGCTTCTTTTATGGTATCAAAAAGTGCAAACTTTGTAACCTTGAAAACAGCGAACAAGATCATTATTAGGTCACACATTAATTAATCTTGCAGAAAACAGCTCACAATTGGACAAGTAGATTCATGGGTCAATTTTATGGTCTGTTTCTCTCATCAACAGAAACAGAGACGTAAGCATATGAGTGAATTTTTATACGCTGAGATGCTTACGAATGATTTAAGTTTAGTTTAGATGTCAATCGTATAAATTTCTTAAGCGTCTTGAAGAGCTTAATAATGTCAAGCAAATTGTCAAGTCAAATACCTCATAATGCTCGTTCAAGACACCGTATTTGAAATGGACAGCACCTAATCTTTTCAAGGTTGAATCTTTTACTGTCACTTTACCAGCCTTCCTCAGCTGAACTGCGGATTCACACGTCTGCAATAAAAACACCAAAAAGGTGAGAATATATATATATATATATATAAAGATCATGGTATAGTTTCATCCTTATAGTAAAAGAGTGAAATTAATGGAGGTAACAAACAGAGTAAGCTTACCATGACAAAGACATTCATGGCATGAGGCTTGAGCTTGGGGTTTTGTTCCAAAGGGACTTGTGAATCCCTCAAGAAGGAGAATAGTTTCTGAGCTGATGGGGCAATCTCAAATATTCTAAGTTTAAACAAAAAGAGAAAAAAAGAGCATAAATAGTGATGAAGAAGGCAGCGAAAGATGAAGTGGAAATCAGTAGAAGGAGATTTATACTTCAAGAAGAACTTGAGACCCAGCTCTGCAGAATTCTTCTTCATTGCTTGCCATGATTTCACAACGAGAGCTTCTTGCTCTTGGGTGAAACATATTGATCCCTCGGATTCGCCCATGCTAATTGACAAGTGATCGTAGGATTTCGGAGATGTTGAGAAATTAGGTTCGGTTGATGAGTTGATGGGAGTGGGGGATTGCGGTGAGATTTAAGGAAGATGAAAATGGCCCTTGAGGGCAATGGGGAGCCATTCTCATAAAGCCTAGGATTTGACTAGTTGCATTAAAAAAAAAAAAAGTTAAACTTCCCAAAATTTCCAAAGATCGATTTATTTGCAAATTATGCTGTAATATTAGAGATGAGAAGCGGTGACCCGTAAGTGGAAAATTTGGCCTTTTTATTAAATGTTAGTATTAGTTATATAATAAGTTCTATATATTATATGTATTTATGCAAAACCAGGTGCTAATGGCGGCGAGTCAAAACGGTGGATTTGATGGTTGACTCATGGTTGCGTCAGCCAGGATCTCACAATTCATGTTCCTGTATATTTTTATTTGATAGCTTTGTGTGCTTCTATCATCTCTATGATGCAATCCCTCCACCCCTCCCCCGGCCAACTTGACGCACACATACATACATACATACCTTTTTAGCCATTATCTTGCACTACGTGGTGACTAGTATTTTTTTTTAAATGCTTATGGGAATGAGTTGACAAAAAAATAAGGGAAAATCCCCTATTGGGGAATTTATTATCTATAAGGACCTGGACTACTTTGGACTTGAATAGATATAAACAGTTTGAAGGAAATGACAGAAATAGCCTTGAACTTCAAAAAAGGAAGAACACTAGACAAGAACGCACGATCGCTTCAGCCTAAGTTCCTATACTCCTCGTCATTCATTGGCCGTGTTGGCTTCAACCGAGGCTCCGATTCAACGTTGAAGGGTAGGGAGGTAAGTATTTTGAGCTCTATCGAATCTAGCCTTTTGTTTCTCACTCTCCTTATAGAATATTGTTTGCTCTGTTTATGATTTTCTGATGAAGAGAAAATTTTAATGGTTTTATAAGAATAAATTTTAAGAAAGAATAAGGAGAGGGTTATGATTGTTTGATTTACTTGTAAATTTTAAGTTATTTGACAACGACAAAACCCTATTTTTGTTCTTGAAAGCAAAATCCAAGGAATTAACATATTCAGCTCAAACTTCCCCTAACTGTGAAGGAATGACTTTACATCTTCTCTTCGATAACTCCTGTTGAAAGCATTTTTTATAATCTCAATTATATTATTGCATTTATCAATGGCTAGTTGGATCAAGTGGTAAGCGGCTTGTTCCAGCTTAAGCAAGGTCTC
>JANTPZ010089975.1:0-12689 GCA_025593235.1 Vachellia pachyceras
GGCGGAATCAATCGCTTCTTCATCGCACTCATGATGGGTGAAAGTAACATGTGGTGGGTCTCTTGCACTTAGAAGTTCCCTTTGCCACACTGGTAGAATCGAAGGTTTAGTTGCACCGTTTGCCATGTCGGCCATGGCTTTCATGAATTGTCTAATACCAAATCCATCAGTGACAGTATGATTCATGCGAATACCAACGATGAAACCTCCGCACTTGAGTCGTGTTACCTATAAAATGCGTAAAGTGTTTAAGAATCTACGGCATAGACAAAACCCGAGAAAGGAAGTATGTGAATTAGGAAGGTATATAAATTAATATATTATCAATTTTATCTAGACTAATAATTAGTTTCGCTGACTGATATATAATCTGTATTTCAGAATATATATATATATTTCAAAGTAGTTTATTTAGCCTCACTAATCTCCAATCTCCCTAAAAAAATGTTAACTGATGTTAACTGAGGTATATTAAGGAGAGAAGGTAGTAAGAAAATATAATGTATATGAAACCTGAATAAGAAGGATGGGAGAGTGAAGGATTTCATCAGAACCGGGAGGAGAGTAAAGGAGCTCCTCAAAGCATGGAAATGGAGGTTGAAGAACATCACCTAACTGTAGAAGGGTGACATCAGCGTAAGCCTCAATGAACATGATATCTTCTTCATTACATTCCACCATAAGCTTGCGACCTTCACCTTCCCTGAGTCTTCCTGCTAATGGATAGTAAAATACAAGTGCTTTAGACAAAGCATCTCTCATGACTTTGACTGGATCCTTCCCTACTATGGAAGATTCTGAACCATTCAAGCTTAAGGATCGACTTTGGAAACGTAGGAAATGTTGGCTATCTATGTCAGATAAAGGCTTGAGTTCATGAGGGGTAGGCTTCGCCGGAGATATAAGCTCCGGTTTTTGTCTCCTCACATTGAAGAAAAGATCAGAAGAAGAAGACAATTGTGCCATTATGTTTGTTTCTTAAATGTGACAATGAAGAAGTCTCTTTGAGTGGTATTTTAGTTTATGTTGCTGCTTTGGTTTCATTAGATGAGGTTTATATTTATAGATATATTTAGAGGTTTATATTTGTAGAAGTCTATCACTCCAGTCCAATCCTGTCCAGCTCAAGCAGGTTCCGTCCAAACTAGGGGTTCATACCATTTTTTTCTTTTTTCTTTTTTTGAACGAAAAATAATTTCTAATTTCTCTCCATCTCCACTCACTTCCCTACACGTTATCTCTCTTCTTTTAAATCCTCGCCCTTACAAAATCTACACCACCCACCGCTCTCACACTCTGCAACTTTCCTATTCCTTCAGCCCCCCTCTCAATTCCATGCTTTCAGATTTGCCCCTCATTTTTCGCTTTCATGGGTTCCCTCTCTTTTGGAGTCGCTCCCAGCTAACTTTCCAATTCCATGGGATCATTCAGGATGGGCTTCCATGTCGCTTTCTGGAAGCCATACTTGCGCCGCACGACGCCTGTAGTTTAACTCGGAGCTGCTCGCCCAGCGAAGCTGTTGAATCTATCGAATGCATTGGCGTCATGATATTGTTATAGAAAGAAAACGTGTCAATTTATTTTTTTGCCAACGAAAACATGTTAGTTAAAGCTTACGTTTTCCACATGATATTGTTATTAATGGAGACAAAAAGATCGATTTACGTGTTGGGTTTTGCGAATATGACATTTCAGCAAAACATAGGGCATACGGCATGTTTTTTCTTACCGGTAGTGGACGATACTCCTCATCCCGCACGTAAAAACATGTTCTTTCGATGTTCTAATTTCAGTTTTTAATATAATAGTGAGCTAATTTTTTTAAAATAATTAAAGAATGTATTTACTTAATATATTCATTTTTTCAAATTAATTTATCTTACTTATAAATTGATATATATTCTAATGATACATATAAGGATTGTCTCTAACATTAAGGATCAAAAGTAGTACTTAATATAAAATATATTTAAAATAGAACAAGTTGAGAATTCATAGAAGTGCTTATAGATTCAACATGTTCCTTTTCAATTAAATTTTATACTTTATATTAATTGTGTAGAGAAAACACACCTTGAAGGTATTTTTATCAAAATTAAGAAAATGTTGTTATAGCTAGAAAGAAAACATATCAATTTATTTTTTGCCAACGAAAAATATGTTAGTTAAAGCTTACGTTTTCAACACTATATTGTTATTAATGGAGACAAAAAGATCGATTTACATGTTGAGTTATGCGAATATGACGTTTCAACAAAACATAGGGCATAGGGCATGTTTTTTCTTACTGGTAGCGGACGATACTCCTCATCCCACGCATAAAAACATGTTCTTTCGACATTATAACTCCAATTTTTAATATGAGAGTCGATTAATTTTTATTTAAAATTAAAGAATGTATTTAATTAATATATTCTTTTTTTAAACTAATTTATATTACTTATAAATTGATATATATATATATATATTTTTTAATGACATATATAAGGATCGTCTCTAACATTAAGGACCAGAGATAGTAATTAATATAAAATATATTCAAAATACAACAAGTTGAGAATTCATAATAAGTGCTTATAGTTTCAACATGTTCCTTTTGAATATAAATTTTATACTTTATATTAATTGTTTAGAAAGAAAACACTCCTTAAAGGTATTTTTATCAAAGAAAATGTTGTTATAGGGAGAAAACATGTCAATTTATTTTTTGCCAACCAAAACATGTTAAAGCTTACGTTTTCAGCACGATATTGTTATTAATGGGGCAAAACGATTGATTTACGTGTTGAGTTTTGCAGATATGACGACTTTTCAACAAAAACATGTTCTTTACACGTTCTAACAAACACACCTCCATATTCCTAACAAGCTGAAACCATATTCCATCCCTCTCCATTAAATTTGGTCACAGCATAATCCTAACAAACACACCTCCATATTTCATTCTCTCTCCATATCACATCCTCCTTTTCGTCCTTTTCCAACATCTCTCATACATTTTCGTCCTTTTCCTCACATTCTCTTTCCACCCAATCACATGTCCTTCAATTTTCAGTTTCCTCTCTCTATCTCAATACTCCACACACCCACTCATTCCAATTCTCTCTCCATCCATTCTTTTCTTTTCCATATTTTTTATTCCACTCTCACTCTAACCATCACCTCCTCTCTCATCAACCTCAATTTCTATATGTTCACTCACGGCACTTCTTTCAATACACACACTTTGGGCTTGTTTGAAAATCAATTCTAGAACTTAGATTTGGTTCCAAAACCTAGGTTTTACCTCAAAAATGAGGTTTTGCCTAAGCAAAATTTTTTTTTCCCAAAAGCTATTTTGGTTACAAAACCTCAGTTTGAAACCTAGGTTTTCTCTTTCCTACTTTTTCTTTCTTTCTTTTTCCTATTTTCCTCTTTCCTACCCACTTTTTTGCCTCAGAATCCGTAAAAGCTAATAACTTTCTAAACATAAATCACTTTTCAAAATCTATGTTTTGCCTCGAATTTTGTAAAAGCTATTTTCCAAACTCTATTCTCCAAACCTAGGTTTTACCTCAGAATCTGTAAAAGATATTTTCAAAATCATATCCAAACAAGCTCTTATTGTTCATCCATCTCCATATCATCAATGACGCCACTTTCCCTTCTCTCTCTCTCTCTCTCTCTTCACACGCACACACTACTCATTCAAGGGAGTTGGTTCTTCAACCATGAGTAGTTATAATTGTTGTCCAACGGTGATGATGATACTAACCGGAGTCCTTAAGCAACAAGGGGAGTTCTTTTAATTCTAATTTCACTTTCTAATCTTTGTATATATAGATTGTAATTCTAGGTTGTTAGAAGTTATAATTATATGTATGGAAGAGGATTATGATCGATTGATATAATCTAAATTGTACATGTGAGCTTTTTCCAGTTGAGCTGTAATGACTTTACATCTTTAAACACATATTTAAATATATATAATAATAATAATAATTTACTACATAATAAATTTTAGACATTTATAAATATACATTTATGTGTATAATTTATACATATATCTATACAAAATATATAATATTATTAGAAACTAAGAGTAAATTGGATTATAATTTTAATGTATGTGTTCATTATTTTATATATTTTCATTTCATCCTACATAGTATATTATTGATTGAATAATAATTTTATACACTTATATAATTATTAATTTCATAATTTTTATTTTTAAAAATATTATTTTTAGGTAAAAATATGATTTTTAATAAAAATTTTATCAATAAACTGAATATTAAATTTCTTATCTTCAGCAGCGACTTTTTCTGTCGCCACTGAAAGTCGCTGCTGAAAGTTATTATTTTTTTTTTTTGTATTTCAGAATTGAGAGAGATGGTGAATGGAATTGGGTGAGGGAATGAAAGGACGATGTATGTATATAATATGAATGAGAAGGGATGACTCCTGGGGTAATTCTGGGCAAGGGGCTTCGCTCTCCAATTCCTCCTCATGCTCTAGAAATTCTCACTCATGAGTCATATCATAACAATTTACACTTTAAAAGGGTTAAGATGCAAATTTGATATATTTTAAGATGTTTAATATCATAATTATATTCATTAATTAAACAAAAAAACTTATTATTTTTATTTACTATTTATGTTCATTAACTCTTATTTCTCCCTAGGTTAGCAAAAGTCTTGGTTATCTTTTTTTTTTCAAAAAATAAACAAAGAAAGAAAAAGATGAACTTGTGACCACACACATAAGACAACAATATATACCCACTATTTCTAATTGAAATAAGTTAATTGAAAAACCCTCTAAGCAAACTATTCAACTCTTTGGCAAACCTGTCCATACATTCATCTGGCAAGTAAACAAGAACCACCCTTCCTTCCTCTCCTTTACTATTTCTATGTCCAACATAGGGCAAGACTCCTGGAGGAGTCACAATTCCACTCTTGCCATTAGGGTTGGTAATGACGGGCTGGCCGTGGGCCCAACCAGCCAGCCCCACCTAAATGATGCTGGCTGGCCAGCCCGCACCGCCAACCCATAGGTTGGTCTCTTTTATTTTTTAAAAATACATATTTTTATATTTTTTTTACCTTTTTATCCTTATATTTTTTATAAAAAAAAGTAATATCAAATTATATTTTTAAGAAATTATTGCAACTTTATTGATAGAATTGGAAAGAAAACTACATAGATACACAATCTTATAGGAAAAATTGGATAAAAAACGAAAAACAAATTTATTTTTATTAAAAAAAGTCGGCGGGTAAGCGGATGGCAGGCTACGGGTTGTAGTTTTGCAACCCATTGGGGTGGCAGTCAACCCGCGGGCTGGACCGCGTTTCCACCCCTACTTGCCATGACCAACATATAATGCCTTACCCCACCAAAATCAACATCTTAGAATCCAAGTCTGCTCAAATCTGAACCATACATGATGTACTTGTTCCACAATATGTCGGTCGTCTAGTAGCCGTCAGATCAATCAGAGTGAAAATACTCATCATTCGCCTGAGCCTTAGCGTCCCTCACTAACTCCAAAGTATACCTCAATGGACTCTCACAAATCTTACTGGCAGTTGAAATCGCAGCTGGAAATGGAGGGTTTAGTCTATCATTATGTCCATAACGTGCATTGACAACCACCATCATGAGAACATCTTTGTGTTTAGCCATAGAGCTTTTGTTCGACAACGCTGTCATAACCTCAAATGAGGTGCAGGATTGGGCAAGGTGGTTGGGGAGTAATCTTCGGAGGGTTGGCCCGAAGAAGAAAGATCGAAGAACTCGACGTTTTCGGAGTGGTTTTTTGTCGTGTTGTCGATTATCACTTCATCGTACTCGTGATGAGTGAAAGTAACGTGGTGGGTCTCTTGCATTTAGGAGTTCTCTTTAGCTATGTCTACAAAAACTAATTAAAAATTAGCAATAACTATCAAACCTGGCGAATTAATTTTTCAAAAGAAAGTGAAAAAAGTGTGTGTGTGTGTGTGTGTGTGTGTTTACCAGCTAATACAATAAAATGCTACCTCTTAAGTGTAAATGATAACATATGCAAAAAAAAAAAAAAATTAATCTGAGTCGCGATTAAGAACACTGTCCTTTAAGAGTTATTTTGTAACTATCAGTTAAGTAAAATGTGGCACTTCTCAGGATTAAACGGATTCTTCCTACAAGACAGAGTGAGCAAAATAGCAAAAATAACAAAACTCTATAAGTAGAATAATATGTCAGATGAGGAGAAAGATATTTGCACCAAAACTCAAGTGATGTGTGTCTGGGTCTCTCGTGGACACCACCTTATATAGACTTCTATTGTAAACACTATTCATCAACAATAAATTTTAAATTTTGATAACTCCCCATTTTTAATATAATTTGATATATTTGGGGAGTTATTAATGCAAAATTAAAAGGTTTAAGTGAGATTTTGATAAGATTTGAATTTATCGCATGATGTGAGGCATGTTATTGCAATTATATTAATTTTAGAAATATTTAGGATTAAAGAAAAGAACAAAAAAAAATTTCTGTTTTGTTATTAATTATTATTACTACTACATTATTGATATTACTGAGTTCAATTCTCTTGTTGGAGTTGAGCAGCAGTAAGCTTCAGACCATCAGCACGCGATGTCGTTTGTGGCGCAGAGAAGAAGCTGAACATTCTTGTTCAAATGGAGACGACATCGTTTGGCAATGTGGAGCAAAGGGAAAAGAGTATCAGCAGCACGGCGTCGTTTCTAGAGGGAAAGAAGGAGCTGAGCATTTTGATTCAAATGGGAAAGGAGAAAGGAGGCTGAACATCTGGAAATCTAATAGGAAGAAAAAGCGGGAACGAACAGAAGAGAAGGGGGAGCGGAAGGCGACTGGGTGCAGAAGCGTCAACGATCAGCTGAGCAGGAGAATCTGAGAGGAGCTGCAGCTGGTGCTGTTCTTAAACCCGAAGACGTGATGTTCTTGAACCAACGAAATTGAGGCAGCAGCATGAGGATTCATTTGTGCCATTTTCGTTTCCGTCACAGCAGCAAGAAAGACCAAGTGGAGACCCTTTTTGTTTCTGTTGTGAGCAATTGAATCTTCATCGCCTGTCGTGAAGTATAGAAATAAGGAAGGAAGGAAGTACTGACTCATGCGAATTAATTCTCTGTCACAGTGAAGGCGCAGGGGATTCTTATTCATTATTTTCACTGTTGTTCCTCTTGTGCGTTCCCTTTCATGGATTTAAATCTTCAATGTCTTGCTCTTGTGGCTGAAATGTTGAGTAGCTAAGTAACAGACACTATGGATTATTTTAAACTATTGCATGGATTGAGAATTGATAATACTCTCTTTGGTAATTAGTGATAATTACTTATTAATTTTATCTTGTACCTAATGTCTCTATTTGATTGGCCACCACTTAGATAAATTTGTTCAATTAAAGTAAGTTTGAGAGAGTTAAATTAATTGTAGAACTTAGATAAAATTACATTAGACTTGAAGTTTAGTAATTAAATGGATGGTTTGTTGGTAACATAAAGATATAGTTACTGATTTAGTATTGTCGGATTAAGGTTGACACTTAATGATTATTTTCTTTTAAATGTAGCAAGAGATTGTGCATGTTAATTGAAGGTATTAATTTGATTATGACTTGAGAAAGCTTAATCAATTGCTTCTTAAACCTTAGACAAACTTGTAATGTCATTTAATCACTAATAGAGTTGTATTTATTTAAGTCTCATGAATTGCAATGATGAAAAATAAACCTAGGCATATCTTACCTTGAATTAAAGTTCCAATGTCATTTTTATTGAATTTGATAAACCCTTAGGATATATACTATTAAATTGATTTCACTCAACCAAATTGATTGCACGATTGCATTGATTATCTCGTTTGTGCGTTAGTCCTTGTGGAAACGATATTTTCATACTACTTACGACCCGTGCGCTTGCGGTAAGCTGGACGGCGAACAAATTTCAATAGCATAAATCATCAATTTTATATTGAGCCATAAAGTATTATGATGGCACAATTTAAAACCACATTTCTCAGGTTTGATGTTGGCAATAGAAGACAATAAATACATTGTTTTGAATTTTAAACCCATAAACCTTATTACTTATAATGATTACGTATTACTTTTAAAAAGATAACATATAAACATTGACGTACGCATTAAATGGCCATATATTTCTTTTAAACGCGAAAGAGCGTAAAGATTGATTAATATGATATTAATACTCATTTAAAAATATGAAGGCCATAATCGTGGATTTTAAACTGACTTATATGTTTTTTGGTCAAAATTTCATTTAAGATAATACTTGTATTTCTTTAAACTTTTAATAAAATTAAAGTGCCCAATATACATTTAACTTGCGCATATAGGGTAAGAGAAAATTGCCGCATTTGTCTCTAGTGGCAAATCATGTGAAGTTATTTCCTCTCTTGGCTCATATATTAGTCCAAGATCATATTCACATGAGCCATACAATCCCAAATAATGTGGGATTCTTTCTTTGACACACCCACACACAATATTTACAACAATAAGAGGCTGAGAATGATTCGCTTTTATTCCTAAATATAAAATATTCAATCCATTTTATTTCTTAAATTTTCAATTTCCATCTCAAAGTATCCTTATTGATTATGCATTTTAAGGTGTTCCATCGAAGGGAAGTTCCAACAAATATTATTAACAAGGGTTACAGGGGTAATGTAGGAAATTCATCACACATTTAGTACAGGAATAAGGAGGGTTTATGTGAAATTCATGACACATATTATTCATCACACATGTAGGGAATTCATCCTGAATAAGCAGGATGGGAGAATGAAGGATTTCAGCAGAACCAAGAGGAGAATAAAAGGAGTTCTTCAAAGCATGGAAATGGAGGACGAAGATCATCACCAAACTGTTGAAGGGTGACGTCAGCATCAGCCCCAATGAACATAACACCTTCTTCTTTACAATCCACCATAAGCTTACGACCTTCACCTTCCTTTAACTCTTCTGGCTAAAGGATAATAAAACACAGGTGCTTTAGCCAATGCTTCTCTTATCACTTTTACTGGGTCCTTCCCTGCCGCCATGGAAGTTTAGAACTATAGAAGAGTATGAATGGAGTGTGGATACGTATTAAATCTCGGCCATCTAAGTCAGACAAAGGCTTGATTTCATGAGGAGTAGGCCTCGCCGGCAATATAAGCGCTGGCTTCTGTCTTGTCACAGTGAACTCGAGATCCGAAAAAGGGAGATGGTTGTGCCATGGTGTGTGTATATGTGTCTGTGTGTTTCTTGGAGCTTAAACGGGAGGCTCAAGCTGATTGGGTCTCTCAACGCTTGAACCAGACTCAATTAGGTAGATCGTATTAGTGTAAATCAATGTAAGAAAAACATGATAAATATCTCACAAAAGCTCACATATAAGTTGGAGGTTTGTACGTTCGATGCTACTTTAGTATGATCACATCATACACACACACACACACACACATATATATATATATTTAAATTAACCAATTTATTTCTTTTTCTTAATTTACCCAAAAGTTAACTAGCTATAGCATTAGGAACCGGAGGGTGTAAAATAAAATAAACAATAAAAAGGAAAAAAAAAAGATCCTAGCCATTTTTTGTTTTTGGTGCCTCAGGAATTAAAACAGAAATTGTTGAATCATTAGAGAAGATGTACAGTGTCCAAATCCAAAGCACAAATCCGTAGTTTCGTTGTCCCTTCGATTAATTAATATATAATACTAACATAGCTCTATATCTTTTGAGCGAAAAAAAACATAGCTCTGTATCTATAAGCAGCATCAATTGAGGTAAAATTTACTGCACTATTTATAAGATACTTTTTAAAATATTTCTTTTATCTTTTTAAAAGTTTATCTTATTTAAATACATGCTATGATGAAAGAATGATGCAGAGAAAGATCAACTGAAATAAAAATACGAGACTATTTCCTTCAGACATAAATAAAAACTTCCTTTGGAAGTTTTTACTTTTTACTTGAGCCGAAATACAATATCCAATTTTTTCCTCATGCATTAATTATTTTTTCCCATAATATCCTTGTTTACATGGGCATTTGTATCTTGACGCGTTAAATGTTAACCATTAAATTATAGTCTCACTTTTGTAAAATGCCATAAATTCTTTTCATATTACTAATTAACTTTTAGAAAGTAATTGGTTTACCATCCATCCAAATTTTTTGGGGGGATAATCTTAGGATTTTTGCTTCAATATTCGTAACTTTTTTTATCTTTCACGTACTATAAATTGTCCAGTGGGAAGAATTTTGATGGCTTAGCCGTATATAAAACCCTAATATGTGTGTGTATTTATCACTTGGTTTAAAAAAATTAATGTGATTTTAATACAAAATTTAGACGGTTCATATTAATTAAATGTTAAGAATGTATTTAACATCGATTGTTTTTATTTTGAATAAAAAATAGCAGTCCTTTTCTACCAACAAAAGATCCTCACCTACTGAATTATTTATCTTCCACCGTCAAAAATAAAAGTATCTGAAAGGCTTGGTGAATTGCAAAGCCATTCAACATTCAAAAGATTGTGCACTCGTTCATATTAAAACAAACAAAGAGTCTGAAGACTTTAATGGTGAGTAATACTTTAAAAACATTGGTTGAAGTTTACATATGATTATATGAATGACTTCTTGACATTACAGTTCAATTTACTTATGTAGCCACATTACTGTCACTCGTTTTTGAACTCTTCTTTTCAATTTAAACAGGACAAATGTTTAAGATTATATATAATCCATTATTATATAATATTTTTTATTTTTAGTTCATTCAAGTTCTCATTGGAACCTTTCATGATCTTTTTGTTTATTGATATGATAGTTAAATGAATGCCTTGATCTCATAACAGTTATTTACATCGTAAATTTAAAATAAAATTATAAAAGCAAGAAATTAATTAAAGGAAAAATAAAGTATATCAAATAAGTAAGAAAATAATGAAAAGGAAAATAAAGCATATCAAATAATATTTTTACCCTCTTTCTCATATCAACTAATTATTTAAGTTTGAAAGTATTATTATTTTTTATACATTTGAGGAGTAGCTTTCATTTCATTTCTTTGTTTACGTAAGCAAACAGAAGTTATATTTGAAATAGAATAACGTCCAAATAAAGAATTCAATATTGACTAACACAATTGAGAATGATCATTTCATTCCAGACGCACCACAATTCGTTTTTCTTTTTCTTTCATTTTCAATGAATAGAGGTGAAAGTCATTTGGCATGCGATGCCACTTTAAGAGGATTGAAGACTTTAATGTTGAGGAAGACCATTAGCAACTTTTCCCATCTCACAAGCTAAGGCGACCGGGGTGATTTAATTTAAATGTTCGCATGTTAATCTTCAATGTCAAATATGTAAGTTAAGAGGTATTTAAATTAAAACCTGGTCTGATCTAAACTTTCATTCACTAAGATCCATAGATTAATAATAATTTCAATAAAATGAAAAGAAATTGATCGTGATTTATATTTTATAAGTGAATCTTGGTTCAGGCCAGAATAAATTGTGGGAGTGTCACTGCATTGCTAGAAATAAATCACACAAATCAATGCATGCCACTGACGGCGTCCGATTTCTACTTTCAATTTTGCCATCACACCTCTTGATTAGATGTATGCCTGACATGAGAGTAACTGAAGATTTTAACCTATTTAACAATTATTTCCTATAAATTTTCATCAATTGGCTCAAAAAAATTTAATGTCTTTCCAACACAAAATTTATACGGTTCAAATTAATTAGATGTTTATAAAGTATTTAACATCAATTGTTTTTATTTTAAATATTATACTCCTTTTCTACCAACAAAAAGTCCTCACCTACTGAATTATTTATCTTCCACCGTCCAAAATAAAAGTATTCGAAAAGCTTGGTGAATTTCTTGCCAACGACCACAAAGCAAGTTATATTACCCACATCTTCAACCAATCAAACTCATACAAAATCCATCATAAAAAGAAAAGGAGGAATCATATTAATGCCTATTATTCTAATTCTGATCAGTCAAAAGCCGTGTTTTACCACCCAAAATAAAATTATCTGAGAAGCTTGGCGGATTTCTTGCCTATAAATGAGCCCAAGGATCGTCCCTCTTCTCACCATATTCCAATTAAAAGAATCCCAATCAAGCATGTTCATCGCCACCATGTTGAGCCCAAAGTCGAGTTCGTTTTGGCTTGTTTGGGTTTTATGCTTCTTTTGGAGTGCAGGACATTCCAACATGAAGAAGAGTTGTGTAGATACAGATAAGCAATCACTTCTTAAGTTAAAAGATGGTTTCATTGATGAGCTCGGCATTTTGTCCTCCTGGAAATATGAAGTTGATTGCTGTCATTGGAGTGGAGTTTCATGCAGTAATTTGACTGGTCATGTTATCGAGCTCACTCTTCATGGATTGGGAGGTAATATCAATCCTTCATTATGTGATTTACATCATCTAACTTACTTGAATCTTGATGAGAATAATTTCGAAGGGAGCAAAATTCTAGAATGCATTGGTTCTCTTGGTCAACTAAGAGAGCTAAGTATGCCTGACACTTCAATTGGTGGCATTATTCCTCGTGGACTACAAAATCTAACCAATTTGCATACGCTGGACCTTAGTGATAATGATTGTTTGATTGCGAATG